>JACEFZ010000659.1:0-70000 GCA_014155875.1 Cepaea nemoralis
GTAAATACAATGTTCACTACACATCAGAACCTTGTAATACATGTTCTAATACCAGATCAGAACCCTATGCAAATATAATGTTCTAACATACCACATTAGAAGCCTTGTGTAATTACAATGTTCTAACATACCACATCAGAAGCCTTGTGTAAATACAATGTTCTCACATACCAGATCAGAAGCCTGTGTAAATACGATGTGCCAAAGAATTATTTCCCAGTGCCATAGAAATTAATACTTGATAAATCAACGTTTCACAACCCGTTATACATCGAGTCTTTTATCCAAGTATCACATGGTGTCATTTTATAATAACTCATTAACTCATGACCGGATTTTATGATAACTAAGTAGCTCATGACCTAATTTTATAATATTTAAGTAACTGGCGACTGGCGGACCCGCTAGCAAAGTCGATAGGGAACTGCACTGGTAATGCCATGATCACATTCGGATGAGGGTTCGACAAATGGACTCATCGCTTGTTAAAATGAGGGAAAGATTGGCCAGCTGTTCTTCCTTGCTCTCGACCTATAAAACGTGACCACGATATGTTAAATTTTCGAGTTACTTACATTTGTAACTAAGCCATCAAGTAACTTACACTTATAACTAGTCAACCAGGATGTTTTAAATTATCGAGTAACTTACATTTATATCTGTGATGTTCTGCGGCATCGAGTTATGTACATTATTTATAACTGCGATGTTTTAAATGATCGAATTACGTTTATAACTATTGTTTTAAAGTATCGAGTTATTTACAGTTATAAATTAAAAATGTTTGCATTTCCTTTACAGGACATCGATGTAAACATTAGCATCTTTCAGCTGATTGTTGATTTCTAGGCAAGATTACGCTGAGTAGTTTGCCATTGCTTTCTGAGAGACCGGCTCACATATCCCGTAAGTTACCGGCGCGGTTAGAACCACAGTTATAACTACGAGTTACTTAGATTTATAAATACTAAAGGGCTTCGGTACTTAATAATAATAATAATAATAATAATAATAATAATAATAATAATAATAATATAACTAGCGACTGCTATCCACATGTGCATTAATGTTAATTGTTAGTCGCGCTTTCAACTTCACGGCAAAGGGTCACCCCCATAATCCTCAATTCCTGTGCCAGTGAATATCACACAAAATGCTCCTCACTGTCCAATGTGAACAGTGGAACAAACAGCAGTCCTGACAAAACAACAGCACGAATATATGCATAAAACCGCTGCCAAAATGCCAACACAACAGTTCGCCGATAAACATTACAGTCCATTGTCGATGGAAGAGTGGCAGTCACTAGAAAATCAGCAGTTGCACATACATTACTGCATTCGGCAAAACCAGTTCAGCAACCAGCCCTCCGCCATTTTTCTGAACATGAATTTCACAATACACAACAGATGTAAAATATACCAAATGAAATCCACAGCTCACAGTATCGCTCCACACGCTTAACTCAGTATGTGGGCGACAGAATCTTGAACTACCAGTCCAACATGAGGAAAATGCGTAAGCAAATCGTTACCAGAAGCAAAAAAAAAAAAAAATAACCTCAACAGCTCAACTGCCTATCCGCCATATTGGACCGGAAGAAATAAATATAATAATGCATAAATGAATTGTGATTTTTGAAGTTTCCTATAGAATGACTAATTGTTATGTTGACATTATATAATGTAGAATTTGAGTATAACGACAGCACTGTATTTGTGTATTTGATTTTGAGGGGAGGAATCATGGTCCATCTCAGTTGACATTTGAGAAGGGGTGAATCAGTATTCACCGAGTTGACATGTAACGTTAAGTGTGAGAATTAATACATCAAGTTCGACAATAGTTGAAATGTTAGAATAAGTAAATCAAGTTCCACCATAGTTGAAATGTTAGAAGGGGTAAATCAAGTTCGACAATAATTGAAATGTTGGAATTGAAAAACCAAGTTTGCCATTATTTGAAATGTGAGAATGGGTAAATCGAGTCAGACAATAGTTGAAATGTTAGAATAAGTAAATCAAGTTCCACCATAGTTGAAATGTTAGAAGGAGTAAATCAAGTTCGATAATAATTGAAATATGGGAATTTATAAATCAAATTTGACAATAGTTGAAATGTGAGAAGCGGTAAGTCAATTTTCACCATAGTTGACACGTGAGAAGGGAATGAATCAAGGTCCATCACAGCTAAAATCTGAGAAAAATATTAATTGCCTTGTCGGTGTCTTCAAGAAGGAATCTCTTGTTCTGCGGCCGTGGCACTCAGGCCCCTCGTTAAGGACTTCAATTAACGGCAGTAGTTATTGTCCCATTCAGGACATTCCCGCGCAGATTTGGTGGGAGGAATCTGGTTGATGGCATTTTTATTTACATTCATTATTGATGGTTGTTTGTGATTTCTCTGGGCGTCTGACAGATGCAATTCTTAAGTTCGATGCATTGGCTTTCAGGTCGCTGCATCCCCAGACAGGTCTTGCATTTACAGCCGCGTTTATAGACTTTGACTTTTCGTTACTTGCGGTTACCTTATTCCCAAACAAAAGAGTTTTTTGCATATCCTTTAAAGGACATCGCATCATCCCCAGCAATATTTGGCTGTTTATGATTTCTTGGCAAGTTTACGTTCAGTAGTTTGGCATGGCTTTCTGAACGACCGGCACTCATACCTTGAATGGAAACCAACGCAAAGCGGTCTGCTTTCAAATGGTACACAGCTGTGTTTCGAACGACGTAAGCGAGATTGCGGATTGCATTGATAACTCCTTCGCCACAAACCTGTTTACCGATTCTACTTCACGTGGTTTGGTGATTCTGATTCAGTCATCACATTTATGTGATGACGTGGTTGCTATGGGAACATGTCTCCCTACGCGGTACCGAGGTACCATCTCCAGGGAGATTGTGTTGTAGATTTCCGGTTCCCTTCACTCCACTAAGAAACCTGCAGGTTCTGCCCGACAGATACTGACATTTCACAAATGTGCAGTGGCATATTAGGATGTAGGCACGTGATGAGTCAGTACAGCTGATAGGGAATTGGCTAGATTACGCCTAGATCTGTCATCTTGACCTCAGGTCTTTTGTACTTGGGAATCTCCGCGGCCATGTGTTTACGCCATCTGCCTCGCACTCCGAAGGTTGTGGGTTTGATTCTGGACTAAGACATTTTGCTCACGAGTGCAGTTTTCTCCAGAGACTCTCGAGGGTCGTCGCCGGAGGTCTGGAGTTCGTGAACTGTGTGACGCTTTCGGTAGATTGCCTGGCGAAAGAACACAGACCAAGCCATATGGGGTCAAATCCGGTGCAATGAAGTCGACTCTTTTGCCTTTTGAAGGCTTTCTTTTATGAATTTCATTGCGAAACAGACTACATGAAATCGTTATGCATTTCATTGTGAAATAAACTTTATATATTTCATTGTGAAACAAACATTAAGTATTTAATTGTGAAACAAACTCCCCCACCCAATGACCAGAGGGCATCAATTACTGTAAATTTTACAGGGTTGTTAAGGGTGCATTAATTGGGGTATCCAACATTATTAGAGGATTAATGCAAGGGCTAAATGGGTCAAGACTGGATATTGCAGATTGGGGATCGAAATAATACGATGCGCTAAGAAATATGTGGAGCTAAAAATGGTCTCGCTATTGTTGCTTTCTGGATAACAGTAGGGTTTCAAAGATATTACTACGGAAGACTGGCGAAGAGCTAATACACAGAAAAATATATTTGAAAACTCTTTGAGGCCATTACACAGTTCATAAATAAATTCACCTGTGTTGTTGGCGCTCATAACAATAAAAGAAAATAGTAGAGATGAGAGGACACACAAGACAACATAACAATTGACAGCTATAGTTACTTCGACGGGATTCAAACCTGAGACTTTCAAATTACGACAACGACGTGCTGCAGGATTAAGTGTGCTTCGACACATGACCAACTGGACACCTCTACAAAAGATGTCTTCGTTAGCCAGGTCTATCGTCCACATGAACCCACAACTATGGATTTTGGATATAATTCGTATCTAACCATTGAGATAGCAGAATAGGTCACATAATTTTATACTCAACCGGCATTGGTCAAATAACAAATACATAAACACATGATGGAATTCAGAAAAACCTTAGAGAAATGAATGCTAACTTACAAAGAGCATTAGAAAGAACATATAAAACATATTTACATACCCCTCCCCCAACACTTCACTGAGGTAAAGGAGGAGGAGGAAGAAGAAGAAGAAGAAGAAGAAGAAGAAGAAGAAGAAGAAGAAGAAGAAGAAGAAGAAGAAGAAGAAGAAGAAGAAGAAGAAGAAGAAGAAGAGAGACAGACATACCATAGACAGCATTATGAAGACAACAAAGAACTGCAAGAAATGGAATTCCGTGGACTTCTCTGATAGAGCAACTCCTTGGTCTGACTTCGCTTGCGACATTGCCTTCATGTCTCACACACGAAATCAGATGCAAGATAGCCAAAGAATATTGGATGGGGGATCCCAACAATTAGGTTTCATAATTCACAAGGGAAAGACAGCTAGAATAGATCAAACAAATAATAACCCCATCTCCCTTGGGGAAACTCCACTTCAATAGACGAATCATACACCTATCTAGGCAGCAATGTAGACAGAGATGGGGGAACAGATAGAGATATCTAACCAAGAATGCAAAAGGCAACAGGAGATTTTAAAGTACTAGAAAATTTGAGGAAGTTAAAAGAAATTAAAGTTAGCTCTAAACTTGGAACAATCACAACCACTGTTTTGATCAGAGAGATTGAGAACGATTAAAATTATTTCAAATAAAAATTTTTTTTAAAAATATTTGCATATCCCTTACAGGACATTGCAGTCAACATCAGCATTTTCAGCTGCTATTGTTGTACTAGGCAAGTTTTTACGTTCAGTAGTTTGTCATTGCTTTCTGAACGACCGGATCACATACCCCCGTAAGTTATCAGCGCAGGCGCGATCCGCTGCCGATTCTCGTAGCTGCTGTTTTCCCCACGTGTATATACGGGATTACGAATAATGTCGCCAACCCCTTGGCCTACGAGCATTAATTACTTGATACCTGGCAAAATACAAGACTACCATGTTTGCAGAATAATACGATCCTCTCTGGATAGGCCCCTCTCTGAGAAAACCTGCGAATTGAATAACTAGAAAGACCTAGGTCAGGAATTCATGGGGTAAAAGAAATAGAGAAAGAACTAAAGTCACACGGAGAAGAGAAGTAGAGGCAAAATTGACTGTTAGTTAAAGTTAGTCGCATATCCTTTACCGGACGTCGCAGTCAACACCAGCATTTTTGGCTGTTGTGATCTCTTGCCAAGTTTACGTTCAATAGTTTACCATTGCTTTCTGAACGACCGACCGCCATCCATACAATTTCGTAAACAACCAACGCAAGGCGGTCTGCTGCCAAATCGTCAGCAGCTGTATTTCGAAGGCGTGTATGCGGGATTACGAACTGGGTCCGAAACGCCTTCGCCACGGAACCGACTAAAACATAAATTGAATGTGCTGATTATTATTTAAGAATATTCTTAAACAAATGGAACAATCATAATATCTGATGAGAGGTGCCTTGAAAAGATTAGAATAAGAATCGCTATAGAGAATGTAGCCTTTTATAAGATGGAAAACAGACTGACTACTAAAAAGCAGTCAATTGCAACAAGAAAAATAATGTAGAAGTGTTGCATAGAACTTGTACTTTTGTATGGATGTGAGACATGGACAATAGCAGACAAGCTGAAAAAAACAAACATCTAATGGCAGTGGCCATGTGGTTTCAGAGGAAAGTGCAAAAACTATAATGGATAGTGTCAACGTCTCATTTCAGTCACTTGTTGTCGTAGACGTGACAGCAATATAGTACATGTGTAAATGATTCGTCAACACATAGTTCACATGTATGGTCATTTATTCACTTATAGAAATAATTAACATTAGTTATCATCACGCTCTAACATTCTCTGGCGAATCATGCAAACATTATACAGCAAGCACTCATGCGTTTCTCGCATCACAATTCATTTAGCCTATTAGCGCACAGGCTATCTAATATCAACACTCTCACAACAATAGTAAATCTCTAGCATGAGGCAACCAGCACACTCTCTCTCAGGTAACCCAAAAAACACTCCTCTCTCAACCACAGTCAGGTCCTGTCTCATCGTCCTTGCCTCGGTCTGTGGTCACTTGGTGTTTTACCAACGTCTCGTCCGTGCTAAGTCGGGTGTCTCCGTATCTTGGTATCCTCATGTCCTTCACCCGTCTATTGATGGCTGATGTCTCAGGTCGTCTAGTCCAAGGTTGGACTGTCATTCAAGGACATGTCCAGTCTCTAACCCCATGTCCTGACTCTCACTGGGTATACAGTCCTGTCTACCCATGCTCTCTCTACCTATGTCTGGTCCTTGTCATGTGTCCTCTCTCACTCTTACTAGGACTCTGACAATAGACAGAAAAACCAATGAGCAAGTGATACAAGTGCAAATGAAAACTGTATAAACAGATTAGAGAAATTAGAAGTAGAAAGTCAACATATTTTGGACACGTTATAAAAAGAAATAAATTAGAGAACTTGGTGACATATGGCAAGATTGAGGGGAAAAGAATAAGAGGAAGGCAGAGGCGTAAATTTAAAAAAAATAGGCGTAAACACAGAGCTGATCCACGAATCTCGTGATCCTGTGAGATGGCGAAACATGACCTCCCAGGCTTATCGGCACGGCACATGATGATAATGATTGCATATAAAGGTGATGATAGTCTTTAAACAGGGCAGAGTTAACTCTTATGTCCCCATGGAACTTTAGCCTGGACAATCGTGTGACAACTGTCACAAAAATAAAACACCGCGTTTAACCAGTTGATTACTATAGAGACTTTCTGATTAACCGGCCTATCTGCAAAGCCAAAACTATTTTAACTAACAGAAAAAAACAAATTGGATGTCAAAATCCCCAGGACGGTCAAAAGTTGCAGCTGCACGTGTTTACATGGGGTCGACAAAATGGGAACATTTGGAAGTGAGTGAGATGAATCTATACACCACTTTGACAGTTCATAAACAGGTCGGATTTAAGCGGAGTACTCAGCTCGGGAGAAAACAGTCCGTCTGTCATTGAGAGTTTCCGGACATCAAGCGAAATGACGGCTGTGGTTGTCACCACTCGACAGAAGATTGGCGGTTTGTTGTGGAAACCCGTTGTTGGGAGCATACAGGAACTCGCTAGCTTGTTGTGGGAGTCAAAACAAGTGATGACAACTCTGACATTGATTGAGCCAGGGAGGATAGATTCTTGACAATGGATGATATGCCCAAATAACACCTGTGTGGACATAAAGAATACCGTCACGTGACCAATTTTAGGCTGTTTGAAAAACCTGATTTGGGAGACAATAGTGTTGACCAAAACCGTGGATTAGGATGGACGTGTTTGTGGGAGAGCTCTACAGTGTTAGATTAATTTAAAATTAACTAGCATGTGTCGTTATGGCAAAGTGTAGCAGCCATCCCGGAATGAGGCGGTTTGCATAAGGTAGTCAATATAGTCTATTTAGTCCTAATTAATATAGGCAGTAGTCTTGTTAAAACTAGAGTGTGATGATTAGCACTGTTAGTTGAAAACTAGTTAGAGTAGTGAAGTGATAATTGGCTCTGCTAGGATGAATAGGATAGAGGGGTGATAATTGGAGAGATTTAGATGGGGAAAGTGTCCAATGGGGGGATCTTTCAATGGTTTGCCCACTGAAGTTGTGCACTCTGTTTATGGGTCTTTCCTTGTCATCGCCTGATTCGGACGTAGGTGAGGAGCTAATATGCTCTATGACAGAGTTTAGTTAGCTATAAAATAACTGAGCAAGGCAATAGGCTTACACTCAGCCGGTAGGATCAGTGACTAGTACTATCACAAGATGTGTTGTTTCTCTCACAGGTTCCATACCAGTTACGAGGAAGTTCAACACTGGGTTTGATGAAGTGCAACGTCAATTAGACATAACACCAGTTGGACACAAAAATGTTTCTTACAAAAAAGGAATAACGTCCGAGAAGAAAGATGGTTCACCTAAGATGGGTGATGATTGTTGATGCATCACACAGCATAAGAACATTGGTACCTAAACAAGAACATTAAAATATAATAGTCACATGGTGTGATATATTCTAGTGAAATAGTTCAAAAGACATGATACCTGAACCTAGATAGACACTAGTTAGGTTCAAGTATATTAACAATAACAGTGATACCTAAATACTCACTACAAAGGATTTGTGCATTCTTTAAGAACGATAGGAAATTATGTGCATTGGGCAACCGGTCCATGATCAGCTGTAATTTACAAACAGTATCTATTTCGGATGATCAGGAAGATGGATTACCAGGTAGCTACAGATGACAGTCGGTGTCCGGCAGGAGAGATACAGTACCGGGTGAGGTGGACTTGTTCTGACTTAACGTGCTGTGGTGTGTCCTTGCAAGGATGAACTGACTATGCTATTATCTGAGAGTCCGATCCTACACACATTATAGAACACATCACACATTTTCTTCGCATACACGTCTCATATACGTTACACTTTTCTTTTAATAAATTAATCTTTATTAATTTTTAGAAGCAAGAGTTGTTGAATATTTTGCGTTGGAGAAGTATGAGAGGGGGCATAGTATGACAGTGAGAGAGTGATAGGAAAAGGTGTCCATGGGCTGATGGAGTGTGTTGGACGGAAGCTGGTGGATTCTCCAGGATATTGATAGGAAAGAAAAATTATAATGTGGGTGTTGACTCTCCTCACTCCAGGGACGACACTTTAAAGGAAGGACACGATATTATTGGGGGCTTCGTAACGGGATCTTTGGACAGCGGGATCTCTCGTAAACGGAATCTTTGGACAGCGGGATCTCTCGTAAACGGGATCTTTGGACAGTGGGATCTCTCTGAAAACGGGGTCTTTTGACACGGGATCCTTAGTTATAAGACGGAGATATCATATTGGAGAATCCAGCTAGAGTGAATGTGGATAGGGGTTAGGACAAATATCTTACCTGTTCACACTTCACACGTCTGCAGTCCTGATTCTACTCTTGTCACTGAGTGAATGTGCTGTGTGTGGTAATATCTAGATTTATAGTACTTGTTCATATATCTGTATATTATTTGCAGTTAAATTGTACTCAACCTGCTAGCTTACCTCTCTGTAAAATGGCCACTCCGAAACTAACCACTGCAGAACTAAGGGCAAAGGGGGAAGAAATGGGATTGTCGGGTTCTGCTCTAACGGATTACATACAGGAAGTGGAGAGAGAGTATCGTCAAGCAGAAAGGGAAGATCGAAAGGCCGAGTTGGAATTGAGAAGGATGGAGTTGGAACAAGAAGCTAGGAAATTGGAAGCAGAGCAGCTGCTAAGAAATTGGAAGCTGAGCAGGCAGCTAGGAAATTTGAAGTTGAGGAATGCTGCTAGGAAACGGGAAGCTGAGCAGGAAGCTCAGAAAAGGGAGCACGAGTACCGGATGAGGGAACTCGAGTTGAAGAGTCAATCTAATGGGGAAACTGAGGGAGCAGTTGGAGGTTCCTCCATCCCAGGCTCAACACCAGTAGGTGGACATGGTTACCATGCTATGAAGTTTCCTTTAGCGGTCTACGAGGAGGACAAAGAGAAGATTGACCAGTACCTTCAACGCTTCGAGGCCATGTCTGTTGCTATGGGTCTGGAGCGTAACAAATGGAATCTCAAGCTATCCCAGGGATTACGCGGGACCGGCTACGAGGTTTATTCTCGCCTGCCACCAGGACATGAGAACAATTATGACGAGTTAAAGACGGCTCTGCTGAAACGATTCGAGGTTACGTCACATACCTACCGGAAAAAATTTCGAGCAGCGAAACGAGAACCGGGGGAGTTGTTTGCCGCCTACAGTTTGCGTCTAAAATCCTATCTCCATAAGTGGATGGATTTGGCTGGGTTCGCACATGACTATGAGAGTCTGGAAGAGCTCATGGTGGTCGACCAGCTGAAGAAGCAAATGTCTAAACCTCTCAGGACGTTCCTGGGAGAACAAGGAGCGGAACGTATTGACCTCGTGACAAAATTAGCAGAACGGTTCGTCGAGGTACATGGGGAGGCAGGGGAAAACCTTTCCACCAACACCAAAAGTCAGGAGAAACATGATAAGAAGAAAGCCAAAAACTCAGGAACCAAAAAGTGGGAACCTTATGTGCAAAAATCAGAGGATAGTTCAGAGAAGAAGAAGGAGGGAAGCAAGAGCACTTCAAGCTCTACACCAAAACGACCGTGGTCGGAGAAGTGGTGTTCAAATTGTAAGTCACCCTCTCACAATACGAGGGACTGCAAATCGAAGGCTAAGAGCCCTCACTTCGCAGCATGTCAAGTGACTTCCAAGGAGGTTGTCACGGAAAATGCCAAGGTCAACAAGGAAGCTCGCCACCAGGAGAGCTCACTCAAGTCCGGCACTAGAAAATCTAGGATAGGGAAATGGTGCAACCAATGCAAGTCAATTACGCACAATGCTATTGACTGCAGGGGAAAGTCAGGAGACACTCAATTCGTCGTGTGCCCCGGGAAACCTAAGGTGGAGCCCACCGAACAGGTCGAGGCCGAGGAAGAGACTCCAGACCAGGAAAAACCACCTGTAGTGGAATTGGTAGAGGTTAACGGTCGTCAAGTGGAGTGTTTGTACGACACAGGACTGGACGGGGAGGCCGTGATTTCTGCGGATCTGGTACATCCAGAACAATTCACAGGTGAGACCATGGAGATACAGCCTGCACAGAAGAGTGCTGTAGGCCATGAAGTTGCCCATTGCTAATGTGGAGATTCGGTCAAGGTATGTCATCCGGCACCATCAAGGCCGCTGTATTGACCGATCCCATTTTTCCAGTAATCCTCGGTTGCCGGTATGTCTTTCTGGGAATGCCCAGGGAGCCAATCCATATGGGAGCAATACAGACTCGCTCTCAGACGAGAACGGAAGAGGCAGAATCAATTGTGACAAACCCATTGCCGGGGGAGCTACGAACTGCCCAGAGTGAGGATGCTACTTTACGTCCTTGCTATAAAAAGCTGCAGAAAAGTGCTGATCCACCAGAACGGGGACAGTACTACATGAAGAATAGGATACTCTACAGGAGAGCAGGAAGGGGAGACAACCTATACGGTCAGTTGGTCGTCCCGAAAGCTCACCGGTCCCAGATTCTTCATATGGGGCATACCATCTCCTTTAGTGGACATATGGGTATTGCCGCCACCATGCAGCGAATTTCCTGCCATTACTATTGGCCGGGAATGACAGATGATGTGCGTCGGTATGTGAAGTCATGCCCTGAGTGCCAGAGGGTGGCACCGAAACACTGGACAGCACCGGTGGTGTTGGGTGAGATGCCCATCATGAACTCTCCTTTCGAGAGGGTAGCCATCGATATCGTGGGTCCACTTCCCAGGACTAGGAAGAGGAACATGTATATACTCACAATGGTGGATTGCTGTACAATGTGGGGTGAGGCCATACCGTTGACCACGATTGACTCGAAACGAGTGGCGGACGCACTGATGGAGGCCTTTACCAGATTAGGCTTTCCCTGATCAAATTCTGACGGACAATGGGTCCCAGTTTTGTGGAAAACTCATGGAGGAGGTATTTAGGGTGTTCCATTCTAACCACATACATACCAGCCCTTACCACCCTCAAGCCAATGGACAAGTAGAGCGTTTCAACGGCACGTTGATGACAATGCTCAGGAAACTAGCGCAGGAAAAACCTGATAGGTGGGATGAATATATCCCAGCAGCACTCTTTGCCTATCGGGAAGTTCCTCATGGCTCAACAGGACTACCACCCGCTACGTTGCTGTTTGGTCGTCCAATCAAAGGACCGTTGGAAGCCATGTTGAGGAGTTGGACTGAAGAGGGGACGTCAGAAGAAGTGATCTCATCCTATAAATACGTGGAGGAACTGAAAGAAAAACTCCACAAGGGATGGACTCTGGCGAATCAAAACTTGAAAAAGGCCAGGAAAAGACATGCGGCTTACTACAACCGTAGGTCTAAAGAAAGATCTCTAGAGGTGGGAGACAAAGTCTTGTTGCTACTCCCAACGGGAAACAACAAACTGGAGATAGGTTGGCAAGGACCATTTCCCGTGGAAAGGGTGATATCCAGAACCAACTATCAGATCCGGATCCGGGGAAAGTCGAAGATTTTCCATATCAATCTCTTGCGGAAATACGAAGAGAGACCCGGAGACAAGGCAGCTCACCTCATGGCAATGGCAGTTGCAGTGGAGACGGAAGTGGGAACCAGCGAGGGCAGGGAATATCCCTTGGTACACCAGGAAACCTATAGGGATGTGCAAGTGAACCCTGATCTGACCTCCCAGGAGAGGGAAAAGATAACCCAGGTTCTCAAGTCTCATAAGGAGATACTGACTGATAAACCAGGACGAACGAGGTTGGTTGAGTTCGAGATGACTTTGACCACAGCAGGAGCCTGTTCGTCAAAAGGTTTACCCAGTGCCATTCTCTAAAGAAAAGGCCCTGGAGGAGGAAATACAAAAACTGCTGGAGGATGACGTGATTGCACCATCCACATCCCCATACAATGCAGGGGTAGTTTTGTTACGGAAACCAAGTGGAGAACACCGGTTGTGTATAGACTACCGACTTCTGAACAGTCATACACAATTTCAGGTGGAACCTTTGCCGAATCCAACTCAGTTATTCGCTAGGCTCCATAAGGCTCGGTACTTTTCAAAGGTGGATCTGAGTCGGGGTTACTATCAGATACCAGTCAAACCGGAGATTCGACCACTGTTGGCTTTCAGTACACCCAGTGGACACTACGAATTCAAGGTCATGCCCTTTGGACTCAGCAATGCACCTAGTGTGTTTACACGCATGATGAGGACTTTACTTGATCCTTTACAGGATCCGTCCATCATCTCATTCATGGATGATATTCTGATTTCCAGTGACAGCTTGGATGACCACTTACAATCCTTGGAGAGAGTGTTTAATAGACTCAAGGAAGCAGGGCTTACCGCTCGTCCAACCAAGTGCATGATTGGTTACCAGACTCTGGAATTTCTAGGTCACACCATCACTCCAGGACACATTGTCCCAGAAGAGAAGAACCTGGAGAAAATCAGAAATGCACCAAGGCCAAAAACGAAGAAGGATGTGCGATCTTTTCTCTCGTTGTGTGGGTTCTACCACAAATTTATCCCACATTTCACTGAACTGGGAGCTCCATTGACGGAAACCTTGAAAAAGGGATTCCCGGACCAAATCATTTGGACACCAGAATGTGAGACTGCCTATAGTCAGTTAAAGGAGGCCTTGGTCAGCAAACCTGTATTACAGCTCCCTGACCTTTCCAAACCATTTGTGTTGAGAACGGATGCGAGTGCGATTGGGATTGGGGCAGCCTTGTTACAGGAAGGAAAAGACGATGCTTCGGTTTTGAAACCTGTGGCATACGCAAGCAAGAAACTTCTCCAGGCGGAGAGGAATTATTCAACCGTCGAGAGAGAGAGAGTGCTTGTCCCTCGTATGGGCAGTGCAAAAATTCCAGCCATATTTGTATGGAGTTAAGTTTCGAGTCCAGTCGGATCATCAGCCCCTGATGTTCCTGGCTACTTCTCAGAAGCTCAACGCCCGTTTGATGCGGTGGTCGTTGTTACTTCAACCCTATAATTTCACAGTGGAGTACATTCCTGGGAAGGAAAATGTTGGAGCGGACTTCTTGTCAAGACACCCAGCTCCTGAAGAAGAGGAATGAATCATCTGGATTAAACTTACGGTGGAGAAGAGTGAGATGGACTACTCTCTTAAGAGGGGGCCTATGTCACAAAAATAAAACACCGCGTTTAACCAGTTGATTACTATAGAGACTTTCTGATTAACCGGCCTATCTGCAAAGCCAAAACTATTTTAACTAACAGAAAAAAACAAATTGGATGTCAAAATCCCCAGGACGGTCAAAAGTTGCAGCTGCACGTGTTTACATGGGGTCGACAAAATGGGAACATTTGGAAGTGAGTGAGATGAATCTATACACCACTTTGACAGTTCATAAACAGGTCGGATTTAAGCGGAAGTACTCAGCTCGGGAGAAAACAGTCCGTCTGTCATTGAGAGTTTCCGGACATCAAGCGAAATGACGGCTGTGGTTGTCACCACTCGACAGAAGATTGGCGGTTTGTTGTGGAAACCCGTTGTTGGGAGCATACAGGAACTCGCTAGCTTGTTGTGGGAGTCAAAACAAGTGATGACAACTCTGACATTGATTGAGCCAGGGAGGATAGATTCTTGACAATGGATGATATGCCCAAATAACACCTGTGTGGACATAAAGAATACCGTCACGTGACCAATTTTAGGCTGTTTGAAAAACCTGATTTGGGGACAATAGTGTTGACCAAAACCGTGGATTAGGATGGACGTGTTTGTGGGAGAGCTCTACAGTGTTAGATTAATTTAAAATTAACTAGCATGTGTCGTTATGGCAAAGTGTAGCAGCCATCCCGGAATGAGGCGGTTTTGCATAAGGTAGTCAATATAGTCTAATTAGTCCTAATTAATATAGGCAGTAGTCTTGTTAAAACTAGAGTGTGATGATTAGCACTGTTAGTTGAAAACTAGTTAGAGTAGTGAAGTGATAATTGGCTCTGCTAGGATGAATAGGATAGAGGGGTGATAATTGGAGAGATTTAAGATGGGGAAAGTGTCCAATGGGGGGATCTTTCAATGGTTTGCCCACTGAAGTTGTGCACTCTGTTTATGGGTCTTTCCTTGTCATCGCCTGATTCGGACGTAGGTGAGTAGCTAATATGCTCTATGACAGAGTTTAGTTAGCTATAAAATAACTGAGCAAGGCAATATAGGCTTACACTCAGCCGGTGGGATCAGTGACTAGTACTATCACAAGATGTGTTGTTTCTCTCACAGGTTCCATACCAGTTACGAGGAAGTTCAACACTGGGTTTGATGAAGTGCAACGTCAATTAGACATAACACCAGTTGGACACAAAAATGTTTCTTACAAAAAAGGAATAACGTCCGAGAAGAAAGATGGTTCACCTAAGATGGGTGATGATTGTTGATGCATCACACAGCATAAGAACATTGGTACCTAAACAAGAACATTAAAATATAATAGTCACATGGTGTGATATATTCTAGTGAAATAGTTCAAAAGACATGATACCTGAACCTAGATAGACACTAGTTAGGTTCAAGTATATTAACAATAGCAGTGATACCTAAATACTCACTACAAAGGATTTGTGCATTCTTTAAGAACGATAGGAAATTATGTGCATTGGGCAACCGGTCCATGATCAGCTGTAATTTACAAACAGTATCTATTTCGGATGATCAGGAAGATGGATTACCAGGTAGCTACAGATGACAGTCGGTGTCCGGCAGGAGAGATACAGTACCGGGTGAGGTGGACTTGTTCTGACTTAACGTGCTGTGGTGTGTCCTTGCAAGGATGAACTGACTATGCTATTATCTGAGAGTCCGATCCTACACACATTATAGAACACGACACACATTTTCTTCACATACACGTCTCATATACGTTACACTTTTCTTTTAATAAATTAATCTTTATTAATTTTTAGAAGCAAGAGTTGTTGAATATGTTGCGTTGGGGAAGTATGAGAGGGGGCATAGTACGACAGTGAGAGAGTGATAGGAAAAGGTGTCCATGGGCTGATGGAGTGTGTTGGACGGAAGCTGGTGGATTCTCCAGGATATTGATAGGAAAGAAAAATTATAATGTGGGTGTTGACTCTCCTCACTCCAGGGACGACACTTTAAAGGAGGACACGACAACAGCAGAGAGAAACATTCTTGAGTGTAGACACATCGACAGTGTCGGCTGTCTGTAGCTAATTGGCGGCCACACAGTTTCACAATGCTGACAATCAGGGTTCGATGTTAGCCACAGGGGATTTGGGAGCATATCGGTATGTATTAAACAATGGCAAGCGATGGAACCTAAATTTACCGAGAAATCACAAACAGCCAAAAATGGTAGGGTTGACTGCTTGGTACTATAAGTTATATGCAACAAGCTTGTATCGGTATGGCACATGATAATGTTGATGATGATGATTCTGCGTTAAAGTCAGCCACATCCCACAAGGGAATCGGGAGCAGATCTCTATGCATTGACTCCAGTTGTGTCCGAGGCATACCGCAGGCCGTCCAAGCGGAAAGATTCCGAGTCGTTTGGGATCAAACTCAGTGCAATGAAGTCGACCCTCTCAACTTTAAGCCACTTTTAAACCTTGTTTCACAATGGTGACAAGCGTGTGACGGAGTGTTCAGCACGCAAGGCTTAATTTATGAGACCCAGGTTCAAATCCCCCGTATGGTGATGGATGTTTTCCCTGTCGGGGGAAAAAAGAAAATCCTAACCTGCACAGTTCTCGGCGACTGCACTGGCAGGCGGCCTTAATTCTTCAGGTTCAAGACACCCCCCCCCCCCTCCTCTGTCCTAGGATACAAGGTGCCTTTGGCAGTGTTGGCAGAGGTTTGGACATCTGCCGTTCAGAAAGCAATGGCACACAACCGACTGGGAAATTGCCTAGAATATCACAAACAGCCAATAGATCCTGAGGTAGTTTACGATGTTCTGTAAAGGATATGCAGCTAAGTAACAATGCAAATGATAACCACACCCCCCCCCCCTCCCCTCTTTCCGCCTTTATTTTTAAGAAATGCCCATAAAAATAATCGCAAGTAAAAATTGTCACAGCGATCCCATAGGAAGCAATTCATTATGCCCAAGGTGTTCGCGACCCACGTCAGCAAATATTCTAAACTATCAGTTCAAAGACTTTTATAAATTTAATTCCCTAAATGATTAATTCAAAGACATTTGTAAATACGATTTAAGAGGGTTAAAGGAGGTTTGGGGGGAGGGGGGTGATGCAATTATGGAGTAGTGGACAAGCCGTTTGCCTCGAGCTCTGAAGGTCGGGGTTTGCTCCCAGACCAGACTGGGTTGTTCAGACTACTAGCGCTATGTTCCCCGAGACACCAAGGGGTCATCGCAGAAGCCAGGGAGTTGTGGCTTTGTTACAGTGCTCTCGGCAAACAGCTTACTCAGGCATCATCGCAGGAGCTAAGGGGTTATAGCTTTATACAATGTCCCTCAAAACTAGGTCACGAAAACTCCAAAAAGACAGACGCGCTAAAGGAAAACAGTGTGTCGCCTTGAGCTAATGGAAACAAGTCCGTCATCGATAGCTAAAGGAAAACAGTTTGTCATCGTGGGCTAATGGAAATCTTGGCAGGTGGTGAAAGGACGGTTGAACTTCAGGTCATAAAAATATAACCTAAATTAACCACAAGAGCCGTAGTAATGTAATGTGCTCGCACTTTGCCGTTTTGACAGAGGATTGTTAGTTACTTTGTGCTTCAAAAACTCAAACTAATCTCTCACTAGCACAACTCCTGGGCTGACTTGTATAGACCAGATGTTGCCCATGCAGCATGATCCCTCTCTCGGCCTGTCTAGTTTACTCTAGAGGAAAGGTAACAAACATCTGAAACAAGACTAGCTGCAGAAGCTGCCTGATCAGTAAAGCGATGCTCTAACTACTTCGATGCTGTAAAGTAAAGCGATGCTGTAACTGTAGATATGTTAGGATGAAGTTTCACACAGCATGGCTCCAGTAGCTGAGAATTTATGAATCCCGATTAAGTAAAACTAATGGATGAGAAACAGTTGCCGACCAAAACTTAGGGCATGGGCTGCCCTGCCAAGAGCCGCAGTGGTATAGGGATTAATACACTTACCTATCGAGACAATGGTTGGGGTTAAACTCTCAGTATAACAAAATTATACTTGCCTCATCAAATGAGCACCTGACGTATTTCAGAATTGTCTGGGCAGCAAAGGTGGCCGGCAGGTGAACTAGGACGCTAGCCTAAAAAAGCCGGATACAGGCTGTCACGAAAATTCTTGGAGATGTCGATCAATGAAAGACTGTCGCGCCATCCGTCTACAGGCGGCAGCCATCCTTCGATGTGGTAGACAGACTGTCCGGGTGAAAGTCGGCAAGATCTTTTGTTGTGGGGAAATTATTCTCTAGATCACAGGCCGGCAAGACTTTTTGAAGTACCGGGACAATTCCCCAGATGAAAGCGGAATAGACGGTCAGTTGTTTCCATCGAGTCGGAAACGGAAAGAAAAAAATAGTTTATTGACTCCTAGTGTCTGGGCAGATTTGTGACGTCATTCAGACACAGTATTAAAACAGTCTGGAAAAACAACTTTGGCGGGAGTCGACCAAATGTTATGAGACAACAAGGCCGTGTGTGAGGTTCCTGGTTTGATTATAGAGAGAGAGACTTGTTTTGATTTACATCGGCGGACATTCACCCATTGTGTGATTGAGTAGTCTCGATTTAAGGCCGGAATAAATATATGGTATTTAATTAAATAGACCCAAATTAGATTAT
Source organism: Cepaea nemoralis (assembly GCA_014155875.1). Taxonomy (NCBI): domain Eukaryota; kingdom Metazoa; phylum Mollusca; class Gastropoda; order Stylommatophora; family Helicidae; genus Cepaea; species Cepaea nemoralis. The sequence continues at coordinate 18,521 of JACEFZ010000659.1, forward strand.
TCTTAGGAATCGAGTGTAGTAATGTGCGTTGTGAGAACGTAGTATAAGAGCGTCGGTAGTGGTAGGCTATCGCGGTGCTTAAAATAGCTAGTGTGAGATATCAATTAACTCAGTGAGTTAAAGACAATGTAGTGGATGGTATTTAGGGAGATTGAGGATGGTTGGGGGGGATAAAGGAAATGTCAAATGGTAGGATCAGTAACAGGAACAATAGTAGTTATATAGAGAACTGGAAATTGAACACTGTGTTTTTCCTAATTGGGAATTTTTGTGTGACATTACCAATTAACATTGCGTGTTACAATTGGGGAATTCCTATGAAAAATAAAATACTAACATTTAGTTTCAAAGTGACAGTAAACATTATTTTACTATACAAGGAGTATCAGATCACAGAACTTTTAGTGACATATTAGTTACACTGTGTGTGTCAGATTCATGGTCAGTATTGGACTATATCCACTATTGGTGACCAGGCATCCGGACTATCCAAGAGCCATTGGAGGAAGTCGACAGTTGGCCGGAGAGACGCATCATTTGGTGAGGTCTTCTTGTACTTGATCTATGGTGCTGTTGTGTGGCCAGTACTGTGATGAAGCAGACTTTGATCCTGAGCTGTTCGATCTGATTCTGCATACACACTAGATTATACGACAGACATTCTACACATACACTTTGCACAGACCTGACACTTTTCTTCATTAAATTAATTTGTCAGTTTTTTAGAAGCTGGAGTTGTGTGGTATGCTTTGGAACAGAATGAGAGGGGGCATGGTCCAGTGATAAGAGAGAGAGAGAGAGAGAGAGAGAGAGAGAGAGAGAGAGAGAGAGAGAGAGAGAGAGAGAGAGAGAGAGAGAGAGTGATCCAGGGACTGACGGGGTGTTGTGGACAGAAAGCTAGGAGATCCTCAAGATAATGATATGGCGTTAAAAGAATGTGGGTGTTGATTCCCCTCACCCCAGGGACGACACTTATTACGACACAGGCCCACATTTGGGGCTTAATTCCTCATTTCTGGGTTCGCGGGGCTGCATTTCAGTTTTCTAGCTAAGCATTGTTTGCGTTTTCACTTGTCTTGTTAGTCTGGACAGCAAAGGTGACAATGGAGTCATCCTGTATCGCCCAATATATGTTAGAATGAAGTTCCACACAGCATGGCTCCAGTAGCTGAGAATTTATGAATCCCGATTAAGTGGAACCCCCATTCCAGGGAAGGCTAACCCCGTCAACAAACGCCAGCAGAAGTCGGATGTGTCGGCCGGAAGGCACAGATATCATAACCCTGCCGTAAGGCTGTCAGCCGACACAACGCATTTATGTCCAAAACAAAAATAGTACCAAGAAGAAGTAGAAGAAGAAGAAGAAGAAGAAGAAGAAGAAGAAGAAGAAGAAGAAGAAGAAGAAGACGAAGAACAAGAAGAACTTTTCCCATTAGATCTTCCAGTTAGTTATATATCTTTTGCAGGACGTCGCAGTCAACACCAGCATCCTTTGGATGTGAGTGATTTCTTGGCAAGTTTACGTTCAGTAGTTTGGTCATTGCTGTTTGAACGACCGGCACTCATACCATATTATGAAAATCAACACAGGGCATTCAACTGCCAAATCTCTCGCAGCTGTGTTTCGAACAGGGTATGCGGGATTATGAAATGCAATCCGCAACCCCTTCTCCACCGAGCCACCACTGAGATCTACAAGGCATTGATAATCTGTGTTTTGAAGCTATTAGTGCTGATAGGCATCACAAACAGCCCTGTGCTCTACTACTGTACTAACTTGACATCCATTCAAAGACCTTACTTGCCGGTTAGTTATTATACAGAATCTGAAGGCAACAGCTAAATGAGATTAAAACAACCATACACGCAATAAATCAAATACAGAATAAGCGATGTTGCAATATTTAGAAAAATCAATAACAACATACCAGCCAAATTGAAGTTACCCCCTAAAAATCGAATAATTGAATAAAGAATATTACATAAGAAATATTGAATAAACAATGATTATTGTTTGACACATTATGAAGAGAAGGACGGATACAATCTCCCCACTCAAGAGATAAAAACTGCGAACAACGGGCTGCATTTATCATTGTCCACTGCTGTATGATATCGAAGGATATTACATATATCAAGCTCAGCATGTCACAATTGGAACTGTTACTGTGATATTATCAATGGAGCCTTTTGTCCAGAATATACAGGGCTGGATTCTATAGAGAATAATACAATGAATAGACAACCATTTTCAGCAAAATTTATTAATGAAGCAATCGTGGTCTTTTTGAAGACATTTCCCTGTAGATTATTGTCAAACATTACGTCCTTTGTTTTCTTAAGTTAATGCTTTGTCTCCCTGGCGATTGAAACTTCCGGTTCTTGTGCCGGAAGCGAGTGTCAAGTTCAGGAAGACAGAAGCCTTGACCGGGTTTCCGGTTTCATTAACACTGTCATGGCGGAATGATTAGAACTTGTAGCTTTTAATCGTGTCTTGGAGCAGCCGGCGGAGAAGTGTGGTGAGGTTTTCATATTGTTAAGTTATCTTTAGATGAAGACACCCGGGGTCTAATTCCTGTGAAGGCGACGGATTAATGTCTGTCGGAGGGAAGCAATTATTTTTGCTTTAAAACGTGTAGCGATTGCTCTAGAACAAGCGACTTGTAACTTCCAGGGCTTCCAAAACCGCGGCAGCAACACCAACAATGGTACAATATGTTGTAACGACAGCTGCTTTTTAAAGTTAGAAACAGCAATGTCAGTGCTGAAATAAGACACCTTTCTGTTCAGTGCTGAATTAATACACCTTTCTGTTCAGTGCTGAAATAAGACACCTTTCTGTCGTCTTCTTCGGATGCTTGAGTTGAACTCTTCTATACATTAGAACAATGCCTGAGAGAGAGAGAGAGAGAGAGAGAGAGAGAGAGAGAGAGAGAGAGAGAGAGAGAGAGAGAGAGAGAGAGAGAGAGAGAGAAACGGATCATGTGTGGGTTTGTCTAGAGTGCTGTAATGATAACTCTTACACCAAGGAAGAAGAGAAGAAGAAGAAGAAGAAGAAGAAGAAGAAGAAGAAGAAGAAGAAGAAGAAGAAGAACCAAGAATGGCATGCATCATCTCGACTCTCCAATCCTGGCTGTGATCTAATATTTAACGAAGTTAATATTGCCAATACTACTGTTTGATGCCCGATATTTAAGCTAGCCTCATACACTGTTGTTTACTTTAGGTTGCTGTACTAGACTGGAATTTCCCAACATTAGGCTAATTTCTTTAGTCCACAACTTCTGTTGTTGAGTTTGCATAAATGTGTGTTTTATACAAGTTAAATGTACCTCTATGGTATAGTGAGACGTGTGTGTTTTCTGTGGTTTGTATCCGTGTGTGTACAAGTTAAATATACCGCCATGGTACAGTGCGACCTGTGTGTTTTCAGGACTAATGCTGGAAGTAATGATTATAAACACAGTAAGCATGTCGTAAGGGGCGCCTAAGGAGGTTGGCAAGGGACTGACTACATCATCATTTAAATTACTGCGAGCTGGGACAATATGTAGATGTACGCTGATGGGAGTTGGGACAATAAGTAAGTGTACACTGATGAGAGCTGGGACACTAAGTAAGTGTAGATTGATGGGAGCTGGGACAATATGTAGATGTACGCTGATGGAGCTGGGACAATATGTAGATGTACGCTGATGGAGCTGGGACACTAAGTAAGTGTAGACTGATGGGAGCTGGGACAATATGTAGATGTACGCTGATGGGAGTTGAGACAATAAGTAAGTGTACACTGATGAGAGCTGGGACAATAAGTAAGTGTAGATTGATGGGAGCTGGGATAATATGTAGATGTACGCTGATGAAGCTGGGACAATATGTAGATGTACGCTGATGGGAGTTGGGACAATAAGTAAGTGCACACTGATGAGAGCTGGGACAATAAGTAAGTGTAGACTGATGGGAGCTGGGAAAATATGTAGATGTACGCTGATGGGAGTTGAGACAATAAGTAAGTGTACACTTATGAGAGCTGGGACAATAAGTAAGTGTACACTTATGAGAGCTGGGACAATAAGTTAGTGTAGATTGATGGGAGCTGGGATAATATGTAGATGTACGCTGATGGAGCTGGGACAATATGTAGATGTACGCTGATGGAGCTGGGACAATATGTAGATGTACGCTGATGGGAGTTGGAACAATAAGTAAGTGTACACTGATGAGAGCTGGGACAATATGTAGATGTACGCTGATGAGAGCTGGGACAATATGTAGATGTACGCTGATGGAGTTGGGACAATATGTAGATGTACGCTGATGGAGCTGGGACAATATGTAGATGTACGCTGATGTGAGTTGGAACAATAAGTAAGTGTACACTGATGAGAGCTGGGACAATAAGTAAGTGTAGATTGATGGGAGTTGGGACAATATGTAGATGTACGCTGATGGAGCTGGGACAATATGTAGATGTACGCTGATGGGAGTTGGGACAATAAGTAAGTGTAGACTGATGAGAGCTGGGACAATATGTAGATGTACGCTGATGAGAGCTGGGACAATATGTAGATGTACGCTGTTGGGAGTTGGGACAATATGTAGATGTACACTGATGGGAGCTGGGACAATATGTAGATGTACGCTGATGGGAGTTGGGACAATATGTAGATGTACGCTGATGGAGCTGGGACAATATGTAGATGTACGCTGATGGGAGTTGGGACAATATGTAGATGTACGCTGATGGAGCTGGGACAATATGTAGATGTACGCTGATGGGAGTTGGGACAATAAGTAAGTGTAGACTGATGAGAGCTGGGACAATATGTAGATGTACGCTGATGGGAGTTGGGACAATATGTAGATGTACGCTGATGGAGCTGGGACAATATGTAGATGTACGCTGATGGGAGTTGGGACAATAAGTAAGTGTAGACTGATGAGAGCTGGGACAATATGTAGATGTACGCTGATGGGAGTTGGGACAATAAGTAAGTGTAGACTGATGAGAGCTGGGACAATATGTAGATGTACGCTGATGGGAGTTGGGACAATAAGTAAGTGTAGACTGATGAGAGCTGGGACAATATGTAGATGTACGCTGATGGGAGTTGGGACAATATGTAGATGTACGCTGATGTGAGTTGGAACAATAAGTAAGTGTAGACTGATGAGAGCTGGGACAATATGTAGATGTACGCTGATGGAGCTGGGACAATATGTAGATGTACGCTGATGTGAGTTGGAACAATAAGTAAGTGTACACTGATGAGAGCTGGGACAATAAGTAAGTGTAGATTGATGGGAGTTGGGACAATATGTAGATGTACGCTGATGAGAGCTGGGACAATATGTAGATGTACGCTGATGGGAGTTGGGACAATAAGTAAGTGTAGACTGATGAGAGCTGGGACAATATGTAGATGTACGCTGATGAGAGCTGGGACAATATGTAGATGTACGCTGATGAGAGCTGGGACAATATGTAGATGTACGCTGATGGGAGTTGGGACAATAAGTAAGTGTAGACTGATGAGAGCTGGGACAATATGTAGATGTACGCTGATGGGAGTTGGGACAATATGTAGATGTACGCTGATGGAGCTGGGACAATATGTAGATGTACGCTGATGTGAGTTGGAACAATAAGTAAGTGTACACTGATGAGAGCTGGGACAATAAGTAAGTGTAGACTGATGGGAGCTGGGACAATATGCAGATGTACGCTGATGGAGCTGGGACAATATGTGGATATACGCTGATGGGAGTTGGGACAATAAGTAAGTGTACACTGATGAGAGCTGGGACAATAAGTAAGTGTAGGCTGATGGGAGTTGGGATAATATGTAGATGTACGCTGATGGAGCTGGGACAATATGTAGATGTACGCTGATGGAGCTGGGACAATATGTAAGTAATAATAATAATAATAATAATAATAATAATAATAATAATAATCATAATAATCATAATAATTGTATTTTGTGTTTGTTTAGGACTCTAGTGATAGCTTGCCAACAGCTAACAACGTTTCCCAATACCATATCAGAATTGTATAACCATCCCGACTGTTCTGCAAACGACGAATACGAAACTGCAATAATTTCAATTAGAGGCGGTTGTAGCAAATGTAATCCACTCATTCGTTCTGTTTTAAAAAAACGTTGCATGTCCTTTAGAAGTCGTTACGATCAACCACACCCCTGGTTGATTTATAAGTCAAGTTTACGTTCAGTAGTTTGCCATTGCTTTCTGAACCAGAAACCAACATTTAAGTTCAGCTGATCAGGTTTTAGGGAATGAACCCAAATACCCCTGCCATTAGCCCACCAGAAGTTTATGTGCAAGGATAATAAACCCCGCGACCAAAGACTTCCAACCGCTAACTAACTAGAGACAATTGGTCTGGGCTTAACAGTAACTCGAAAAAAAAAAAACAAACACCAAGGTACGCAGTCCGGCAGACTCCCAATACTATCAAAATAAGACTGCTCTAACTCGACCAGGGAGGCAGAGAAGTCAATATCTGTATGGCTTGGCCACATGGCATTTTCGTGACAAAAACACAGAGCTGATCCACCACTCTGGGGATCGTGTGAGATGGCGAAACATGACCGCCCACACTTATCGACATGGCACATGATAATGATGATGACTTCGACCAGCATCTCCGGCTCACCAACTCAAAAAAGCCATTGAATATAAACAACCAGCAGAACAGCGCTTTGGAAGGGATTCAGCGCAAGCAGAATTGAGCAACAACCAAAGGATGTGCTCGGATGAGCCCGGACTCGGTAAAACAGCTCTCTTTCATCCAGCGAAACAATGACCTAGATGTCAGCGACAAAGGCAACCGATCCGAAGGGAACACATGGTCGTAGGCTAGACAAAACAATTCAGTGTTGTGGGATATATTTGTGGAATGTCTGTCTAGCCCTTTTTCTTTGCATTTCTTACATGTAGTTTTATATTCAGCAAACAATCCGTATCCATCCATCCATCCATCCATCCATCCGTCCGTCCTTCTGTCTGTCTGTCTGTCTGTCTGTCTGTCTGTCTGTCTGTCTGTCTGTCTGTCTGTCTGTCTGTCCGTCCGTCCGTCCGTCCGTCCGTCCGTCCGTCCGTCTGTCTGTCTGTCTGTCTGTCTGTCTGTCTGTCTGTCTGTCTGTCTGTCTGTCTGTCTATGGATGTGGGGAATGTGTCTCACAACATTGCAATATGCACTTTTTATGTTTACAACTTTCATTTGACAATGTTTTTTTTTCCTCCCATGTGAATGTACCATGCGCAATATGCATTGTTTATGCTTACAAAATCAATTTGACAATGCTTTTTTTCCCCTATGTAAATGTAACATGCACATTTGATGAATGAAAGATGAGTGATCGAAAGGGCCGAATGTAAGACGGGCCTGCGTGCCCAATTTGTTACCCTTTTACAATAAAGTTCGTTCGTTCGTTCGTTCGTTCGTTCTACCTGCCTACCAACATATCAACCCACCTAACTAACCACTTACCCATCTACCTACCTACCTACTTACCTACCAACCAACCTGTCTATCTATCTGGTTATCCACCCACCCACCTACCCACCCACCTACCTACCTTCTTACCCACATACCTACCTACCTACCTACCCCCGCCTACACATCTACCTACCTTCTTACCTGCCTACTTATCTAGCTGCCCACCAATCTACCTGCCTACCTATCTAGCTGCCCACCCAACTACCTACTTATCTACCCACCTACCCATCTACTTATCTACCTACCTACTTACTTACCTGCCTACCTACCTAACTGCCCACCTATCTACCTACCTACCAACCAACCTGTCTAACTATCCGGCTATCTACTTACCTACCTACCGAACCACCTACCCACCACCCACCTACCTACCTTCCTACCCACATACCTACCCACCCACCCACCTACCTACCTACCCCCACCTACCCACCACCCACCTACCTACCTTCCTACCCACATACCTACCCCTACCCGCCTACCCTTCTATCTATCTACCTACCTACTTACCTGCATACCTACCTAGCTGCCCATCTATCATTACCATTAATATTGGAATACCTCAGGTGTCTATTCTTGGCCCGCTGTTATTTGCCATTTATATAAATGATCTTCCTTTAAATCTGTCGTCGTCCTGCGATCTATTTGCTGATGACTGCACAGTATATACAAACGCTATTGATCGTAATGTGCTAGAATTATCCTTGCAACAGGAAATAAATAGTGTAGTTAACTGGAGTCATGCAAATCGCATGCAAATTAACATTACTAAAACAAAGTCTATGTTAATAGGAACCAGGCAAAGACTTCACACTCTAAACTCGCAGAGAACTCTTCAGCTGCACATTGGCAGCACGCCTGTAGAAAGTGTCACCGAGCACAAGGCATTGGGTGTTATCATAGATCAAAATCTAACCTTTAACTCACATGTTCATGCTCTAGTTAAACAAATAGCCAAAAAAGTATACCAACTTGCCAAAATTAAAAATTTCCTTGACGAAAACACAAGAAGGATATTCTATTCTTCTCATATACAAACACATATTGATTACTGCTCCACAGTCTGCGATAGTTGCTCCAAATCAATAACAAAACGCCTACATTCACTCCAGAAAAGGGCAGTGCGTTTAATTAATGGTGAAAAGCTTACCGACAATTCTAACCTACATAAACGTCTCCGGTTACTGCCACTCCACAAGCGCCTACTTTTTAATAAGGCCAAACTAATTCACAAAATCCTATTTCAAATTGCTCCAAGCTACCTTTGGCCATTGTTTAAATATAACGCTAGACATAGCGAACGACTAAATATACTTCATGTCCCTAAACCTAGGATAGACTTATATAAAACAAGCTTAGCATACTCTGCCGCTCAGTTGTGGAACAATCTTCCACAAGAAATCAAAGACACCACCAATCATTATACATACATTCGCAACCTGTTTGAACACTACCTTAGTACAGACTACATTCCCCCATAAACAATAACACAAAAAGACAATAATGGTAACTTATCTCAAACGACAACTAGCCAAAAAACATTCCCTTATGTATGGCACGTTACACCCTCCTTAGGTATTTATAATGCCCGTGTTAAACACTGCCTCAGTGAGTCATTGATTATTTTTCATACGTTTTAATGCTATTGTTCTTTTGTTGTCAAAATTTGCTTCATAAGTGATGTTGAATGAAAGAATGTATGAGAGGAAATAGAGAAGAATGGCAGAATGTCAGAAGGGCCTGCGTGCCCAATTATTAACCCTTTGAAAATAAAGACTTTCGTTCGTTCGTTCGTTCGTTCGTTTCTACCTGCCTACATAATTGTGCGATCCCTCCGATAGTTAGCTAGCTTGTCTGCATGTCTGCCTATCTAAGGCAGTCTCCGCTGCCAAGTCGTTACGCCGCTTACCTCGCTCTGTGTGGTTCTATTCAGGACAACACCCTTCAGCTCACGAGTGCAATTTTCTCTGAGATTCCTGAGTCGTCGCTGGAGCAAGGGAATTCGCTCTTTGTGAGACGCTGTCGGCTGGCTGGACAGAGACAAATCCGTGTGGGATAAACACCTGGTGCAATGAAATCGATTCTCTCACCTTTAAAATCCTGTAAACCCTCTGTCTGTCTGTCTGTCTGTCTGTCTGTCTGTCTGTCTGTCTGTCTGTCTGTCTGTCTGTCTGTCTGTCTGGCGCTGGCTGGCTGGCTGGCTGGCTGGCTGGCTGTCTATCTGTCTGTCTGTCTGTCTGTCTGTCTGTCTGTATGTCTGTCCTCTTGCTGTACGCCTGTCTATCACATCTGCTAGTTTGAACCGTCTGCCAGCTGTCACTCTATTTCAAAGCATGTGCCACATTTCACGGTGTGTAGTAAATAAACCTGCCATATTCCAGACACACAATATTTAAATCTCATATTTGGCTTCAGCTTCTTCGAAATCTGGCTCACAGCAGACATGAAGATTTACTGCGCAATATCTATTATACATTTTTCTTTTTCTAGAATTAGACAATATTGACGAGCATAAAGAAACCTCAAATAAGTCAAGAATATTACTAGTTTGTCTTGGCGACTAAAGTCATTTACAGCCTTGTTATAGCTGATATTTATTATATTATACTATCGTACTCATTTGTTGATGTTAGTTTGTAATCATTTGTTGTATTCTATTATTCATTATGACTAAAGAGGTGAGTCATGCGATTGTTGTTGTTTTTTTTTTTCTAAACAAAGTTGGTAAACGGTGATATACTTAGGTAACCTCTGCAAGATGGAAAGCATACTGACCAATACAAAGATACCAATTGCGACAAGAAAAAGAGTGTTGAAGTGCTACATAGAACTTGTCCTTTTGTATGAAAGTGAGACGTGGAAGATGAGAAACATCTACTGGCAGTAGAAATGTGGTTTCCGAAGAAAATGCAAAGAAAACCATGGACATACACGAAAACCAATGAGCAAGTCCTACAAAAAGCAAACAAAACCCGTAAACTGATTAGGAAAATAAGACATGTTAACACTATTTTGGACACGTTATCAGAAGAAATAAACTAGATAATATGGTGACAACTGTCAAGATTGAGGGGAAAAGGACAAGGGAAAGGCAGAGAAGTAAATACCTGGATGGCTTGGCCATATGGCATGGTCGAGGGAAGAACACAGAGCTGGTCCACGACTCTGATGATTGTGTAAGATGGTGAAACATGACCGCCCACGCTTATCGGTATGGCACATGATTATGATATACTTAATGCTTAAATTCGGGTAGTGTAAATGATCTTTGCAAGTTGGGCAAATTCTCACTACAGTTGGAAATAACAAAAGTAGGCCTTCAGGTTGCCACCCTGGCAACATTGTTCAGAAAGACAATCATCGCAGATTTAGATAAAGCCAAGTACCTTGGATGCAGTCTGTCTTGACTAGAGGAAGCAGACCTGAATGACACATGCGTACTGTAGTCACGCTGATCTCTGAGGTGCATAACTTTGGGTGACGCACTGCCCTCGTAAGAGGATCGAAAGAAGGAGAAGATAAAGAATCGGACCCACTGTTCTCTTGTACAATGGGGACACACTAGGAGGATCGCGTGAACGTCGCACTCATTAAAATAGTCAGGGGTTAGAACTAGACAAGAGCACAGTGTATCAGCCTCTGTTGGGTTACATTTCAAAATGAGAAAACCTCCTTACAAACTGTATTATTATAGCTTGGGCGATTCTGGTACTCTGGTGTTTTGGGGTCAAGGTTTCGTTACGCATATAGAGGGATTCGAAGATGTTTCATTGACCTGGATTTCCAGGTCGACCCAGCCCCAAATAGGCTCCAGGATATGTCTTAGGGAAATGTCAACACCGTTCACAAACCCCATAGCACAATTAAGAATCCAAGCTGATGTAGATGTATGGATTCACAATGTCTACATAAAGGTAAACGACACGAGTGCAGATAATGAGAAAACAGAGGTTAATTCTGCAGCCACTTATTAACAATTAACCAAAGAGTTAATTAGTACACCTGGGGTAACATAAGAGCCAGAATAGGAAAACCGTTGGCAGATTTAACAGTGTGGGAATCTGAAAGCTGATGGAGGGACTCTCAAACTGTGAAACAGTTTATGTCACTAAGAGCTGTTAGTGTGGAGCCGACCGGTGCGATACTGACCACAACGCCCATCCAGTTTTGATCGGTCTATAGAGTAATGGATGTAGCGTGAAGAAAGCTCCTGTACTTGCATACCTACATATTTACCTACCACATCTACATTGTCATACGCTGCGCGGGAATGCAGCCCTTATAGCAGTGGTTCTCAACTGGTATGGAATCCCCCCCTCCCCCAGGGGGAATTTTAGGGTTTCAAGAGTGGGGGGGGGGGGGGAATGAAGATTATTTCAAGTTCACGTAAATACAAGAACCGATTACTTGATATTGTTTTTCCCTCCATACTTTACGGTTCTGTACTCCTCGCCGTTCTTATATTCGTCTTATAACGTAAGTAGACCCACAAATCACGTTTTATGTAGTGATCTAAACGTGTTCTAGTATGTGTTATTAAAGTTAGCTTCCATTTTTACGTATACTATGTCGGGGCAGGGTTGGGGGGGGGGGATTTGTAGGAAGGAAATACGAAAGGGGAGGAATGACATTCTCAACATATGGTGAAGGGAGGCATGGGCCAAAAAAGGTTGAGAATCACTGCCTTATAGTGTAATTTTAATGACTGTGCGGTGTTTGAAGATATTGCCGATCCAAGTTTTGTATTTACCTATTATATTGCATGAACTTTACAGAGGGTTAATACAAAACTTGGACCTGTAATATTTTCAAACATTGCACAGTCATTCACAATACATCCTATTCTCAGTCCTTATAACAACTCTCCCGACATTGAGGGGCATCATTATGTGTCATGTCGATACGCGTGGGTCATGTTTTGCAATATACGTCAATAACATTAGGTATGCAGATGATACAGTATTGACTGCAGACAATAAACAGGATCTGCAACATTTATTAGATATGGTTATTGTACACAGTGGACAACTAGGATTAGAATTAAAGGGTAAGAAGACACAGATTATTGTCGTCTCTAACTCGTAATAAAGGAATACATGAGAAGATTCTTAAACACGTGAATCGGTACAACTATCTCGGAACAATCATACCATCTGATGGAGGTCGTACGGGATTGTGCTTGGTAGGGTATGGGGTCATAAAGGGTTGTGCCTGGTAGGGTTTGGGGTCATATGGGCTTGTGCCTGGAAGGGTATGGGGTCATACGTGGTTGTGCGTGGTAGGGCAGGGGATCATACGGGGTTGTGCTTGGTAGCGTTTGGGGTCATACGCAGTTGTGCTTTGTAGGGTATTGGGTAATATGGGGTTGTACCTGATAGGGTATGGGGTCATACTGGGTTATGCTTGGTAGGGTATGGGGTCATATGGGGTTGTGCTTGGGAGTCTCCGTGGCGAAATGGTTACGCTGCCTGCCTCGCGCTCCGAAGACTGTGAGTTCAATTCCTAGTCATGACGTTCGGTTCATGAGTGCACTTTTCTCGGAGACTCCAGAGAGTCGTCGCTGAAGCTACGGAGTTCCTGCTGTGTGCAACGATCTAGGCAGCTCTCCGTGGGGATAGAGACCGAGCCACCTGGCTAAAACCGGGTGCAATGACGTCACGCCTCTTGCCTTTTAAACGCTTTGTGGCTAAAGGCTTGCGAACGCGGTTCGTGAGCCGGGTACCAGGCGTTCGAAGCTCAGCTGCGACCGATTTGTGCAGCAGACCGTGTCGCGTTGTGTTATAACGTGCTGGTATGGGAGCCGGTCTAAACGTAAGACTTGCCTAATACATCAATAGCAACAAACTTTTTTTTTTTTTTTTAACGGGGTTGTGCCTAGTGAGACCGATATCACCGGTGGTTTGACGTGGAATGAAGGAGCATTTACATCTTTGATCGGGTGGGTTCAGAAACTGAGGCATGACCAGGCAGCTAGCTGCCACGTGATCACTGGAGGACCAGCAGTTGGGAGGCGAATTTTATCTACTTATATGAGTTCCAATCAAGAGTGGTTAATTTATTTCTCATTCTTCAACAATGGCTCAGAAGTCTGTGAAAAAGCGTGATTTCATTGCACGTGGCTATCTTAATAAGTGCCTCAGTCTCCTCCCATAGATCTCATAAAGAGCATCTCAGCACAGTGCGCGCACACCCAGCCATCGACGGTAGATATACCGGAATTGCACATGCTATAAATATTATTTGCGACATCAGAAAGAAGCACTCATCGTTTTTTGGCCACGTTGTGAGAAGACAAGAACTGGAACATGTTGTGACAACTGGAAATATTTGCAGAAAGGTAGATAGAGGAAGTCAGCGTGAGAAGAATCTTGACAGTCTTATGCCATGGCACGGAAGAGAGGCAGCACACGAACTGATCCTTGATGTCGGAGATCGTAATTTGTGGAGAGACATGATCGCCCACGCCAGTCGGCAAGGTACTGGATAATGATAAATACTCATTTCCTGGTACGTTGTCTAATGTTCTAAAATTTAAAATTTACAAAGGACAGTGGCCTATTCGGCCTTCTATTTTCTATTTCCAACCAACGTGAGCATTTTCATAGAGCACACATACAGCCAATAAATGATGGGGTTGATTGCAACGTACTGTAAAGGACGCGCAACTAATTTTTCAGTTAATAATGGATAGAGGGTATTACAGAGTCCAGGAATCTCCATATATAAAGCCCATGAACGGGCACATTCCCTCTGTTTGTGTTTCACCTCAACACCGTAAGATACAAGATGAACTAAATGAGATGAGATGAGATGAGATGAGATGAGATGAGATGAATGGGAAATTAATTCGAACCATGGCTCGCCTGCTGAGTGAGTGGTTCGTGTTAAGTTCCTAGCAGAGACAGGTTTTCGGACCAGCACCCTTGGTACGAACTTAGCCTTATAACGGACTCATAAAGCACGAGGGGATTTCAAATGAAAACCTTAAATGTTCCAATGACTCTTTTAGTTTTCCAAACAGGTAGAAATCACTTGGGGCTAGGTCTGGCGAGTACGGGGGATGTGGTACACCCTGAAAGTGAAGGACTTCGAAGGTTTCAACCGTTGCAATATGGGGTCGAGCATTGTCATTTTGCAAAAGGACACCTTTACTCATAAAACCATGTCATTTGGATCTGATTGTGAGTCGAAACTTCCTACTCCACTCATACACTTTCTGGGCTGACAGGCATGCATCACCATACTGAGCCTTCACTCGCCGATGTATTTCTTTAGGTTTCACCTCTTCATTGAAACTGATAACAGAACGCTGCTCCTCTTTGGCTCATGTCAAAAGTGGGGTGGCCATCTTTAAACTGTCCTTATGATGTCACCGTCTTCGTCTGCACCGTGATGTCACGTGCTTAACACTCTTCGCATCCTTAACAATAATTTTGACCAGTTGCAAGACAATGGCATGGTTATCATAATTTCTATCACGCTTTTAATGTTTTCATGTAAAGTCCCCTCGTATGATGACAACGATGAAGACAGGCATGCTTCACACAGAGCGGCAAGCTTCCATTCAACAATCACAAATAGAGAGCGTATGTTGGATCCCCCTCTCCACCCCCACCCAGAGGACATGCTGGTCTGATGGGAAACAAACAGGCGGACAGATTGTCTGGATCTTTAGAGCTCTGTGGGGTGCATGATAAGGCAGATGTGGTCGAGGCCCTTTGGAATCGTATGTTTAGTGCAGACGAACAGGTGGATCATCGCTGCCTGGGGTGAATGGTGCTGCAGGGAGTGACTAAAGGATCTGGACTCAAAGGAAAGGCCAGACAAAAACATAATCAGACTGCTCGTGGTACTGTTAGTATTGGGACTCTTCGCTGGTTGTTGCATTTACGGATGGAGCATGTACTGGAATGTTCCAAGTTCTGTGATATCGGTTCTTGAGTCGACTCAGCCCAGCCTCATAAACATGGACACGAGGCAATTTTCAGAATTGTCTAGGAAGGGACGGTGTGGAGGTAGGGAATTGGCCAGCTCACCTTATATGTAGTTAGTTAGTTAGTTAGTCGAGGTTCCAACTTCACGGCAACGGGTCGTCCTTATTATGCTCCGTTCCTGTGCCAGTGAATATCACACAAAATGCTCCCCACTGTCCAATGTGAAAAGTGGAATAGGCAGGAGTCTCGGCAATCCAACAGCCCGCACAGGTACACTGTGCATAATGCCGCTGCCAGAATGCCAACACAAAATTAATCCACGAAAACCACAGTTCATCGTTAATGGACTCAGCAGTCACAAGAAAGACCTCATTGACCCGGGTTTTCTCACATGGCTCGGTCTTTTACCAAAGGGCGACCTGCCAAAAGTGTCGCATAAAGCACGAACTCTCATATGTCGTGGGCTAGACGAAGTGAAGACAGGACAGTGAACACCCCATCTCATATGTCGTGGGCTTGACAATGTGAAGACAGGACACTTCACCCCCCTCCCCCACCATTTCATATGCCGTGGGCTAGACAAAGTGAAGACAGGAAATTTCATCCCCTCCCCACCCCCCAAATAAATCTCATATGTCGTGGGCTAGACAAAGTGAAGACAGGACACGGAACACCACATCGCTTATGTCGTGGGCTAGACAAAGTGAAGACATGACACTCAACACCCCATCTCTTATGTCGGGGGCCAGACAAAGTGAAGTCAGAACTCTTAACATCCCATCTCTTATGTCGTGGGCTAGACAAAGTGAAGGCAGGACACTTAACACACCATCTCATATGTCGTGGGCTAGACAAAGTGAAGACATGACACTTAACACCACATCTCATATGTCGTGGGCTAGACAACGTGAAGACAGGACACTTAAAACACCCCAACGAAAATAGCTTCTACGGGGGATCTTTAAAAGTTGCATGCATTGACTATTTCTGATGTACGAGACAAGTGTACGTTCAGTAGTTTCTCATTACATTCTGATCTTCCTACGCTCATACGATCGACTTCAACGCACTACCTTTATATGTTAGTTAATAATGACCCTTGTTTTATTTTTATTGGCGTAGCAGATGAACTTAAATCGATAAACAGTTAAGTCGGCAATACACACGCACTGCTTGAGCTAACGGCCGGCGGTACTCGAGACAATCATTCCAAATTAAAAATAGCCAATTCAATGTAAAGTATGCGCGCCTGATGATCCTCGAGATGAATAAAACATGAGACAGAACCGTACAAAGTGGGAGGCGAGCCTGGTGCGTGTGCGATTACTCACCTACACCACATTCACACCACACATACTGAACATTCCGGGCTGTTATTGGAGGTACGGTTTACGTTACTCTAGGTCAGTGGAGCGGGGCATCATGCCCTCGTGCCGTCTAAGGCCCCCGAAATCTTTTGATGTGGCCCTGAAAAGGCAAATTCAGGTCTATAAACGTTACATAAACACGACTGCATGCGATTTGGAAGCAGACCGTTTTGCGTTGGTTTTCATACAATATTATGAGTGCTGGTCTATCAGAAAGCATTGGCAAACTACTGAACGTAAACTTACCCAGGAATCACAAATATCTCCCCCCCCCCGACCCCCCACCTCTACACACACATACACACATACATACAAACAAATGCTGTAGTTGACTGCTACGCCCTGGAAAGGATACACAACTAACCAACTTCGTCCCCTATTTGTAAAGTCCAGTCGGGCGCTTGATTAGCGATTTGCCTGCATCATTTAATTCCTGTCACATCTTCTGGTACACATTTGAGGTTAGGTCGACCTGGGACTTGTGGTACATTTTTAAAACTGAGAGAATATACCCGATAGACCTCATGACCTGGGACTTGTGGTAAATTTGTAAAACTGAGAGAATATACCCAATAGATCTCATGAACTGGGACGTGTGGTCAATCTTTAAAACTGAGAGAATATACCCAATAGACCTCATAACCTGGGACTTGTGGCCAATTTTTAAAACTGAGAGAATATACCAAATAGTCCTCATAACTTGGGACTTGTGGTCAATTTTTAAAACTAAGAGAATATACCCAATAGACCCCATGACGTGGGAAAAGGTACTTTACTTTAACCTATATCCCGTGTCAGCGGATACAAAATGGCGAAGGAGGGGTTTGGACACAGCTGTAACTGTGATTGATAAGTGAAAGGTAATCGATATTAGCCATAACATATGGGACATTCATCTGTGATGCCATTACCGCGGTCTTAATTCTATGTGTAGCACAGGAGCCGTAACCATCCCACCCGCCCTCGAAAGGCCCTCGAAATCATGTGGTCTGACCCTGCCAAGGCAACCGCGGGCGGAGCACGACAGGACATTCAATAAATCTTTTTTAAACATTGCATAAACTATGATGAATCTCCAACTTCGAGGAGACAAGCATTGAAATATGCATCTGTGTTCGGGACAACAGCTGGCAGACGGTTCAAAGGAGCGGCTGGCCGAGTGGCTAGAACCTCGGACTCTCATTCGGGAGACCCGGGTTCGATCCCTCGGTAAGGTGATCCCTCGTGAAATGTGGCCTATCCTTTGAAATAGAGTGACAGCTGGCAGACGGTTCAAAGGAGCGGCTGGTCGAGTGGCTAGAACCTCGGACTCTCATTCGGGAGACCCGGGTTCGATCCCTCGGTAAGGTGTGGGATTTTTTTCTGTCGGGGGCAAAAAGAAAATCCTAACCTGCACAGTTCGCGGCGACTGCACTAGCCAGGCTGCCTTTATTCCTCAGGCTCAAAGAACCCTCTGCCATACACCGCAAGGTACTATATTGGCAGTAAATGACAGTTGACAGTTCGGGACAACTTACTGCTGCGAGCAACTCTTTTCAAAACTAACCATCCCAAAAGAGTCGACTGTGCTCTAGATTGACCAACACAAACCTGGAAAAGCCTTTGCGAATAGCAACATCATCAATACCAGCTAATATTACAAGCCTCACCACAGAGAAGCAGTTTCAGCCATCAGATTAGGGGTGAGTTAATTAAATGTTTGGCCAAATATGGCAATGTTGGTTTTTAAGTTGATACGTGTGTGTTGTCGGCGAACAATGTTTTAAATATCCAAAATGGCCGTTGACAGAAACACCCCTGGTAAATGAGCGTGCATTTTAAATGTACTGGATGTACGCGTTGCAGTCAGTTCTGGATATTACTGAAAGTACAGGTAGATCCCGACAGTTCATGCAGTGTTACTTCCTGATTTATGGTTAGCATTTGTTGTTTAAACATGTTATTTTATATAGAATTATATGTATGTCTTGGGAGCCGGATAGAGCAATGACATGCATACAACCTACCGTCTTGATGATCATGTGTTTGAATCACCCTGGAGATATGGATATTTAAAATCGACCTATCCTCCTAACATTGGTGTTCTGGATACATTAATAAAAAAACAAAAACAATACAAAACAGCACATTAAAATGTAAGTATATCAAGCGAACAATTCTGTGCACGAATAACAAAGAAAGCATGAAACCATTCTGTAAATTCTTAGCAACCAATTACAAACAAACCAGTGTGTACACCAATAACAAACAGTAAAAAAAAACATTAAGTACACAAATAAACATTAGCAAACAAATTCCCGTGTACACCAATAACAAACAGTAAAAAAAAAAACATTAAGTACACAAATAACAAACATTAGCAAACAAATTCCCGTGTACACAAATAACAAACAGTAAAAAAAACAAAACATTAAGTACACCAAAAACAAACATTAGCAAACAAATCACCGTGTACATCAATGACATACTTTAGCAAACAAATCACCGTGTACATCAATGACATACATTAACAAACAAATCCCCGTGTACATCAATGCATACTTTAGCAAACAAATCACCGTGCAAATCAATTACATACTTTAGCAGACAAATCCTCGTATACATCAATGACACACTTTAGCAAACAAATCACCGTGTACACCAATTACATACTTTAGCAAACAAATCACCGTGTATACCAATGACACACTTTAGCAAACAAATCACCGTGTACATCAATGACATACTTTAGCAAACAAATCCCCGTGTACATAAATGACATGTGTACATCAATGACACACTTTAGCAAACAAATCACCGTGTACATCAATGACATACTTAAGCAAACAAATCACCGTGTACATCAATGACATACTTTAGCAAACAAATCACCGTGTACATCAATGACATACTTTAGCAAACAAATCACCGTGTACATCAATGACATACTTTAGCAAACAAATCACCGTGTACATCAATGACATACTTTAGCAAACAAAACACCGTGTACATCAATGACATTCTTTAGCAAACAAATCACCGTGTACATCAATGACATACTTTAGCAAACAAATCACCGTGTACACCAATAACACACTTTAGCAAGCAAATCACCGTGTACTCAATGACACACTTTAGCAAACAAATCATCGTGTACACCAATAACACACTTCCGCAAACAAATCACCGTGTACATCAATGACATACTTTAGCAAACAAATCCCCGTGTACATCAATGACACACTTTAGCAAACAAATCACCGTATACATCAATGACATACTTTAGCAATCAAACCATTGTGTACATCAATAATAAGCCAACTAATTCGTACATAAATAACAAGAAATCCATTCTCTGCGGGAATAATAAATATAAGAACAACCCATTCAGTACATCAATAAGCAAAAATGATAATACATCATTCTGTGCACACCGGACGAAATAAACTCGCAGGTATTAAACATCACTCGTGATAGAAACGATTATAGGACACACTAGACCAGTGGTTCTCAACCTTTTTTGGGCCGTGCCCCCCCCCCCCCCATCACCATATTTACAGAACGTCACCCCCCCCCCCTTTTCATATTTCCTATCTAAAAATCCCCCCACCCCTACACAGTATACGTAAAAATGGAAGGTAAATTTAATAGCATATACTAAAACAAGTCTAGACATCCACATAAAACATGATTTGTGGGTCTACTTACTTTATAAAATGAATTTTAGAAAAATGAGACGTACATAACTGTAAAGTATGAAGGGAAAAACAATATCAAGTAATCGGTTCTTGTATTAACGCGATCTTGAAATGGTCTTCATTCCACCCCTGGAAATCCTAAAATTCCCCCGGGGAGGGGGGGGGGGGAAATTCCCCACCGGTTGAGAACCACTGCACTAGACAATACAGCAGTTAAGCTGTGGGGGATTCGGTCTTGTAGCCTTTGAATTATGAGCAAACCACTATGAAGGAACAAGTGTGCTTGCATGCACAGTAAACACAGCTCTCTGTTTAGCTGTTGCATTTTATTTATTTATTTATTTATTTATTTATTTATTTATTTATTTATGTTTTGACATTCGCTCGCTTTGAACTCACACGTAGTCCATACACGTACTATTACCTCTAGTAGCTGCTACCACTGGGGAATGCACTGGGCTGATTTTTGCGTGTTAGCTTTCCCTATTGCCAGCATCCCTCGCCATACGGTGACCCGTTCCGACTTCTGAGGTATTTGTCATTTACGTCTCCAAGTCTAAGACGAGAAGTCTACATTTCAGGTCAGCTCAAAGGTGTAGCGGTTGAACCTACTACCCCGGCATCAGCGTACCAGAAGTTTAAAAGCGAGCGGTCTTATCCATTCGGCCAAATTGATCTAACCTTTTCACTTACTAATAAACTGAACCGGATATTAAAAACAACGCAACAGAAATAATGTTTGGACACTGACCCACATTCCTGACCTACATTCTTCTGTCGTGGAAGGACAAACAGCTCCAGGACCGCTCTTCTTCCCATGGGCCACCGCGTTAGAGCTAGCGCGCGTTTCCTGTTGATTGGATAAGACTTAAGAATAACAGGGCGTGTTGTTTGTATACCTGTGGGTGAGTGGTATCGTTGTGTCGAGGGATATTAGTGCTGACCTGGGCTTGAGGACAATAGCTGAGTGCCTTGGTGATATTTGCTGAAGAATTATGTATACTTTATAATGATGTATGATGGAGAGTGATGTATGCTGAAGCATGATGTATGATGGAGAGTGATGTATGCTAAAGCATGATGTATGACAAAGAGTGATGTATGCTGAAGCTTGATGTGTGACAGAGAGTGATGTATGCTGAAGCATGATGTTTGACAGAGAGTGATGTATGCTGAAGCATGATGTTTGACAGAGAGTGATGTATGCTTTATAATGATGTATGATGGAGAGTGATGTATGCTGAAGCATAATGTATGACAGAGTGATGTATGCTGAAGCATGATGTTTGACAGAGAGTGATGTATGCTTTATAATGATGTATGATGGAGAGTGATGTATGCTGTAGCATGATGTATGACAGAGAGTGATGTATGTTGAACCATGATGTTTGACAGAGAGTGATGTATGCTGAAGCTTGATGTATGACAGAGTCATGTATGCTGAAGCATGATGTATGACAGAGAGTGATGTATGCTGAAGCATGATGTATGATAGAGAGTGATGTATGTTGGACCATGATGTATGACAGAGAGTGATGTATGCTGAAGCATGATGTATGATAGAGAGTGATGTATGCTGAAGCTTGATGTTTGACAGAGAGTGATGTATGCTGAAGCATGATGTATGATAGAGAGTGATGTATGTTGAACCATGATGTATGACAGAGAGTCATGTATGCTGAAACATGATGTATGACAGAGAGTCATGTATGCTGAAGAATGATGTATGACAGAGAGTGATGTATGCTGAAGCTTGATGTATGATAGAGAGTGATGTATGTTGAACCATGATGTTTGACAGAGAGTCATGTATGCTGAAACATGATGTATGACAGAGAGTGATGTATGCTGAAGCATGATGTATGACAGAGAGTGATGTATGCTGAAGCATGATGTATAACAGAGAGTGATGTATGCTGAAGCATGATGTATAACAGAGAGTGATGTATGTTGAACCATGATGTATGACAGAGAGTGATGTATGTTGAACCATGATGTTTGACAGAGAGTCATGTATGCTGAAACATGATGTATGACAGAGAGTGATGTATGTTGAACCATGATGTTTGACAGAGAGTGATGTATGCTGAAGCTTGTTGTATGACAGAGTCATGTATGCTGAAGCATGATGTATGACAGAGAGTCATGTATGCTGAAACATAATGTATGACAGAGTCATGTATGTTGAACCATGATGTTTGACAGAGAGTCATGTATGCTGAAACATGATGTATGACAGAGTCATGTATGCTGAAGCATGATGTATGAGAGAGAGTGATGTATGCTGAAGCATGATGTATGACAGAGAGTGATGTATGCTAAACAATAATATGCTATAGAGAGTAATATGTACTAAAGAATGAGGTAAGATAAAAAAAATGATATATGACAGAAAGTTATCTATGCTAAAGAATGATGCATGCTAAATAATGATGTATGATAGAGAGATGCATGCTAAAGAATGATGTGCCGAGGGATATTAGATCTATTCTGGGCTTGAGGACAATAGTAGAGTGCCTTCGTGATATTTGCTGACGAATTATGTGAGATAAAGAATGATGAATGATAAAGAGTGATCTATACTAAAGGTTGATGCATGGTAGTGGTGTATGCTGAAGAATGATGAATGCTAAATAAAGATATATGCTAAATGATAATTAATGTTAAATAATGAGTTGACCTGAGTTGTGGTGAGTCAAGAAGCGACATTACAGTAGTAGTTTGTAATGTCCTAATGGATCCCCAAATGAGGTGCATTGCGTCATAGGTGACGTCGTATTTTACTATATGAAGAGTCTAACACCTCATAAAATCAGCACTTCATAGGTCAAAGTTAGGTCAGACAGCTATAGGGAGATAATTCAACTTTATCTAAGGGAAGAAACAGTCATATATGAAAACGTGTGTGTGGATCGATGTGGGGAAAAGTACTCGGGACATTCCCATACGTGCTCCATCCTTATCTGCAACAGCAAGCGAAGAGTTTCAACACTAATGGTACTAGTAGCAATCTGATGTTCGTTTGGCCTTTCCATTGGTCAATCCCTGCAGCACAATTCTTTACAAGCTGTGATTATCAACCCGTTCTTTTGCATTATAGACACGATTCCAAAATATTCCCGACGAGTCATTGAAATTCCACCAAGTTGCTGAAACGTTACTGTTAATTCCATCATAATGTTGCTTGTATTATCATTGTGGTTTATAATAATAATTGGAATTAGTGACACTGCAGTAAAACCATAAAATACAATGAATGAATCTCTCTCTCTCTCTCTCTCTCTCTCTCTCTCTCTCTCTCTCTCTCTCTCTCTCTCTCTCTCTCTCTCTCTCTCTCTCTCTCTCACACACACACACGCACTCACATACACAAAACGAGAAGTATAATAGGCAAGCTTTACTAGATCACGTTCACAAGAAGCAGAATGAACGTTGCGGTCAAAGTCTTCGTTAGCACACGCAACAACAACAAAACATACACCGATACAATTACCTAAAAAAATCTACACACACACACACACACACACACACACACACACACACACACACACGGTTACTGAGTATACTCAGTCTGCCAAAAGCGTCGCTCAAAGCACGAATTCCATAGCTCCAGAAGTCTCTGAAAAAAATTGCACTCGTGTACAAAACGACGCAGCACTGAATCGAACCTACAACCTTCTGATTGCGATGCAGGCGGGGTAACCAATTAACCCCGGAAACTCCGACATTTAAGAAGACTGGCCCTTAAATACCACATTGTTATGGAAACTGACATTCTTTGGCCTCATTAAACGTCACGGGAGATTTCAAAGGATAGCAGTGGGAGTCCTGGCTCCTGGAAGAAGCGATACGAGCCGACTGAAACGACGGTGGCCCAGGACGTTAAAAACACCTTGGAAATGAACATAAATGTAAATAGGGATCTGGAGAAAGATCGGCAGTGTTTTGTTTGTTTGTTTGTTTTTTTAATCCGAAGTCCGCAATAGGTTAGTTAGTTAGTTGCATTTCCGTTTAAAGGACGTAACAGTAACACCATAATGTTTTGGCTGTTTGTGATATCTAGGCAAGTTTACTTTCAGTAGTTTCCCATTGCTTTCTGAATTATCGGCACTCATACCATTGTATGAAAACCAGGACAAGGCATTCTGCTTCCAAATCGCCAAGAGTTGTGTTTCGAGCGCGGTAGTGTTATTGCCAATTGCGTCCGTATCGCCTTAGCCACATAGACCCGAAATACGACAGGAGTTATATAAATTACTTGCTTCTTTGTGACAGCAAGGTAGTGGGTTCACTCTACATATCGATTAGCAGGACTTAAACGTTGACTTCTCAATCAGAAAGAAATGGACAACTACTGAATGCTAAACTGTCTAGAACAGTGTTTCCCAACCTTTTTTGTGCTATGCCCCACCTTAGCCTTTCTAAAATTCTTATCCCCCCCCCCCCCCCATCCCCAGCATATACATTATTTTTAATATTTAAAAATTGAAATGTTCACTAAAGAAACTTGAATGATGGGTTTTAGGAAGAAATCACTAGGAAATTATTGAGCATACACAGTAAGTAAATTTTCAAAACATATAATGGAGAACTGAAATTCAAGTACAAAATAATGTTAATGAATGATTTTTCTATATTATTTTAATTATTAGTAATTATGTATTATTTAAATTTAGTGAGATCCTTGCGCTTGATGGTTGCTGCATAGAGATCTTATGTCAGGTTCCAATTTAGTTAACTTCAGTCTCAAGTCTCCCCGTTTTGTTATATCCAGCCGATTCTTCCATTTTCGAATTGCCCCCCTCAACAATCAAATTGCCTCCCTGTGGGGCATGGGCCCCACGTTGGGAAACACTGGTCTAGAATATCAACATGGGTTTGATCGTAACATCCTGGAGAGGACATGCAACATGTTATATTATGAAGCCAGAAGCTGGCGAGGACACAACCGATTGTATGCATCGGTCTATATATTATCTATGGCCAGAGGATGCCCGCCTAGCCAAATGGATAAGAGACCTTTTTTTTAAATATTGCGTATCCCTTACGGGACGTTGCATCAACACCATTTTTCAGCTGCTGTTGATGTATTAGGCAAGTGTTACGTTCAGTAGTTTGCCATTGCTTTCTGAACGACCTACATAGAGACCTAAGAGACCTACTAGCTCTTAAACGTATCGTGAGCTGATGTCGAGGTAGCGGGTTCAATCCATACACCGGTCAGTGGAAAAAAAGTTGCCTTCTCGTCCTTGACTAGGGGGAGTAAATTACAAGTACCTGAGAAGTCGGAGTGGGTTTGCCTGATGGTGAGAGATACTGGTAATAGTGAAAGCTAATAGACAGCTCCTTGCCGAAGGTGTTACGGACGCAGTTTATAATCCGGCATACCGATTTCGAAACACAGTTGCGTTGGTTTTTTATGAAATAGGATGTGTACTGGTCGTTCAGACAGCAATGTCAAACTACTGAACGTAAACTTGCCCTGGAATCGCGAACAGCCAAAAAAAAAAATGCTGGGTTTGACTGCTACGTCGGTAAAGGATATGCAATTACCTTTAAAAACAAAAACTACTGCACAAATAAAAATCAGTGCAGTGCACAAGAAGTGGTAGCACGTCTATGAACAACGTTTAAGTTGAAAGCGAGTTAATTAAAAAAAAAAAAATATTATAGCCAACGAGAACCAGTTTTTATCCCGAAAACAGACTGGCTGATATTTTCTTTTTCTAGCACCTTGCGATCTTGACGGACGATAGTTTGTTATATTGTGCTTTAAAAGAAAAAGAGGCATAACTACATCCCATGACGGTAGCGAATGTGACTGATCAGACCAATTCTCGTGGTAAATGTTCGTCCACAATGGACGCTTGTGAACACATGGTCATTCTTACCATCACGAACCATCTGACATCTCACACGCTCAGTGTCTGACCTATACATAATCATTTTCTCCTTTCTCTTTATTCCATTCCTGCTCTTTTCCCTTCATGCAACGCAATCGGCGGTGATTTTCTCCCAAGGTGCTGTGTTAAAGCCTGTACCAATCATGTCCCGCTTACACACAATATATGTACCGTATTAGAGGATGTTTTCTTTATTGTTTACACAAGGACAAAGGCAATTTTTACATACTATTTCAGTTTATTTAATATGGTACAAAGGGCCAGCGTTACGTATTCTCTCATCTTTCTTCTAGAACAAAAACTGGTTTTACACTTTCTCTCAATTTCGTCGTCTACATGGAGTCTGCGTGACGAAGTGTACGATATTCTGCTCGATGCTCTGAAAGTCGTGTGTTTACTTTAACAAAAGTTTTGATTACATTTTCCCTTAATATTTTTTTTATATTTTATCTTAATGACTACTGTGTAAATGACAATGAACGGCCGCGTTAGGGAAGCGAATAGAAAACGGCATTGGTAATCTCATGAGAACTATCGGAAGCAGGTTCGAGACATAGGCTCGTTGCTTGCCAAAGTGAGGAAACGATTGACCACCTGTTTCCCCCTGCTCTCAGTCCTGCACATTATGATGAACACATCACTGACCCGTAGCAGAAAACTGCTTTTAGACAAATACAATGAAAGGTAAAAGAGTCACAAGGAAGCGTGTATTCACACGGTTTAAGGTATCTTTTAGCTCAGTCACACTTTTTACGGTATCTTTTAGTTCAATCACACGTTTTACGGTATCTGCTCGTTCAGTCACACGTTATAAGGTATCTTTTAAGTTCAGTCACTTCTATCACGCGTTATATGGTATCTTTTCGTTCAGTAAGGCGTTTTACGGTATCTTTTAGTTCAATCACTTCTGTCACACGTTTTACGGTATCTTTTAATTCAGTCACACGTTTTACGGTATCTTTTAGTTTAGTCACACGTTATGCGATATGTTTTAGTTCAGGCACATATTTTACGGTATCTTTTAGTTCAGTCACTTCTGTCACACGTTTACAGTATCTTTAAGGTCAGTCACATCTATCACACTTTTTACGGTACCCTTTAGTTCAATTACATCTATAACACGTTTTGCTGTATCTGTTAGTTCAATCACATCTATTTCTCAAGTGCACCAATCCAGTATGTAGGATAGAATCCAGAATGAAATATTCCCTCAGTATTTTCAATATAACTTCTGGGATGAAACTGATGAAATATCATCATAAAATAATTTACTCAAGGACGAACGATACGTAATCTTCTGGATATTTGACAGCAAATGTAAAAAGAATGCGGATAACGGAAATAATGTGTTTCGTACAGAAAATCGATCCTGTTTGCGGGGAATAAGGAAATATATAATATTTGTTTTCTTTCTGGCTACTACTATTTTTTTTTTTTAAATATTTTTGTGGGTGTGTGTTTGGAAAACAAGAAATTATTCAACTCGCTGTGCAGCCTACGCTGATATTGAAATAAATATACATATAAGTATGGCGTTATTTGTGCAACATTTCGCATTATATTTTCTGAAAATAAGAAAACAAAATGTTAGTTGCATATTCTATACAGAACGTCGCAGCCAACCCCATCATTTGTTGACTTTGTTTTTCTTGGCAAGCTTACGTTCTTCTTCTTCTTCTTTGCGTTCATCCGGAGTGATTTTTTCAGATGTGATTGCGGTGTGTCTGGTTAGGCACCCTCGGGTCGAAACCCTCAGGCCAACACATCCGACTTTTAGCGTGCATTTTTGACCAGGTTAGCAATCCTGGGAGACTCTCACTTTTGTGGTACCATCCACATCTCAGCTGGTCAAGTTGGAACAGTCGAAGACTACACGGTCATCCCTCAAGTGAAGGCAGGGACAGTCCATAGCATTTTCCGCCATCCTGGGTGGCTTCCATAATTGCAGAGCCGGCACATAACGCTCTGGTGCTGGGTTTACCGAGGGAATCGTCACGTCCTGCTCATGGCTGTTTTAATTCCTCACTTCAATATATTGGGCATTTCGCTCGCCCTGGGCCGTTCCTGCACAAACCAGTCAGCTCTGCGGTTGGTTTCCACTAAGCGAGTTTTCGGACATGTGCTTGTCCCTGTACCCATCAGAGCTGTTCCAGGCACGGCGGACATTCGGAAAACTACCTAGTCAGAGCTGTTCCGAACAAGAGCGGCATTCGGAAACTAGGTAGTCAGAGCTGTTCCTAGCACGAGAGACATTCGGACGAGACATTTCACTCGGACGTAATTGCGTAGTGTCAATTTTTAGTTTGCCACCCGTAGGACGACACTTCCGACTTCCGGCGGGCATTTTTTAATGAGGTTAACCTTCCTCTGATTTCGAGGCACGTTAGACTGTTGTGATGTCGCCCACATCTCAGCTGGTCAAGATAGAACGACCAACGACATCGCGGTCGGCCCTCAAGGGAAGGCAGGGGCAGACAATGGGCAGTCCCTCGCTATCCAAGGAGGCTTCCATAATTGCAGAGCCGGCACATATTGCTCCGAGACTGGGCTCACCCGAGGAGTTGCCACGTCCTGCTCATGGCTGCTTTAGTTCCTCACTTCCATGTATTGGGCATCTCGCTTGCCACTGGTCGCTCAAGTGAGCTCCAGGGGCGGTCAGACTGCGGGCGACATCCACTCGGTAAGCTTTTGCTTTTTGACTTTGGACCACGCAATAGGTTCGCTCGCCGTGCGTTCCATTTCGCGTTGTTGAGACGTTTCTCCACTTTTATCTACACTCTCTATGAGTTAGATACAGACAGTTTTCGTAACCATTTCCTTCGACTGGGGCATTTTACTGACTTTTTGTACTCGCTCACGAGGTAGGCTACATGTGCTGCCGGCTCAGCACCTTACCTTCGTGCAGCAGTCAGTGAGAAACGGCCAGGCCATCTCATCCGGGAATCCAACATATCCCTCAGCTGAGTGCCTTCAAACAAGTGTCAGAACTGGGCATGTAGCTTGCTCAGTATCTCGATTCCAATTTTTCGGTAGGTGGATATCGGCCCGACTCTCAGATCCGAGGGTCTGTGGCTTAGAGGCGTTCAGCCTAAACCCTCGACAGAGAGCCTTAGAGTATTGTCCGAAACAAGAACTGCCTTCATGCGCCTGATTTAAACTTTTGACTGCTATCCTCAGTCTCCTGCAGAGCAGCAGGTTGTGTCTCTCTTAGTCTGGTCCCTATCCCATACGCTGTCCGATATGTAGTTTTCACCCATCGGCAAGCACATGGGGTCAACGGGACACTCAAGCTCCCCCACCACGGCAAGGTGGAGACACATCGGGGGAGAGCTTACGTTCAGTAGTTTGCCTTTCCTTTCTGAACAACAGACTCACATATCATTGCATGAAAGCCAATGCAAGTTGTTCTGCTGCCAAATCTCCCACAGTTGTGTTTTGAATGCGGTATACGGGATAACGAAAATACATATTTGTTTTTTATCAATCAAGTTAGTCCTGAATGTTGACTGATGATTGAAGATTGGCGGAGATGTTTTTGAAGCAATCAACACATTTCAAGGCGTTTATAAAGAGAACTGCTCTCTGCTCTTTCTTTTTTATTCTTTTTTATTATTACAGTCTCCGGACAGGCTGGGTGTCTTCGACACAGCTTTTGTGTGGGATTTTCTGGACATGGTCTTTGCATGGGTGGGAGTTTCTGGAAACGGTCTTTGTGTGGGTGGGAGTTTCTGAACACAGTCTTTGTGTGGGTGGGAGTTTCTGAACACAGTCTTTGTGTTGGTGGGTGTTTCTGGACTCGGTTGTTGTGTGGGTGGGCGTTTCTTGACTCGGTCTTTGTGTGGGTGGGCGTTTCTGGACTCGGTCTTTGTGTGGGTGGGCGTTTCTGGATTCGGTCTTTGTGTGGGTGGAAGTGTCTGAACACGGTCTTTGTGTGGTTTAGAGTTTATGGACTCGGTCTTTGTGTGGGTGGGAGTTTCTGGACTCGGTCTTTGTGTGGGTGGGAGTTTCTGAACACGGTCTTTGTGTATGTTGGAGTTTATGGACACTGTCTTTGTGTGGGTGGGAGTTTCTGGACTCGGTCTTTGTGTGAGTGGGTGTTTCTGGACTCGGTCTTTGTGTGGGTGTGAGTTTCTGGACTCGGTCTTTGTGTGGGTGGGAGTTTCTGGACTCGGTCTTTGTGTGGGTGGGACTTTCTGAACACAGTCTTTGTGTGGGTGGGAGTTTCTGGACTCGGTCTTTGTGTGGGTGGGAGTTTCTGGACTCGGTCTTTGTGTGGATGGGAGTTTCTGAACATCGTCTTTGTATGGGTGGGAGTTTCTGAACACCGTCTTTGTGTGGGTGGGAGTTTATGGACACGGTCTTTGTTTGGGTGTGAGTTTTTTTACACTGTCATTGTGTGAAAGGATGTTTCTGAACACCGTCTTTGTGTGGGTGGGAGTTTATGGACACGGTCTTTGTGTGGGTAGGAGTTTATGAACACGGTCTCTGTGTAGTTAGGAGTTTATGGACAATGTCTTTGTGTGTGTGTGTGTGGGGGGGGGGGGGTTTCAAAACGCCTTCTTTGTATGGCTGGTAGATTATAAACACGGTTATTGTGTGAGTGGAAGTTTCTGGACACGGTCATTGTGTGGATGGGAGTTTATGAACACCGTTTTTGTGTGGGTAGGAGTTTCTGAACACCGTCTTTGTGTGGGTGGGAGTTTATGGACACGGTCTTTGTGTGGGTAGGAGTTTATGAACACGGTCTCTGTGTAGTTAGGAGTTTTTGGACAATGTCTTTGAGTGGGTGTGAGTTTATTGACATGGTCATTGTGTGAAAGGGAGTTTCTGAACACCGTCTTTGTGTGGGTGGGAGTTTATGGACACGGTCTTTGTGTGGGTAGGAGTTTAAGAACACGGCCTCTGTGTAGTTAGGAGTTTATGGACATGGTCTTTGTGTGGGTGGGAGTTTCTAAACACCGTCTTTGTATGGCTGGGAGATTATAAGCACGGTTATTGTGTGAGTGGGAGTTTCTGGACACGGTCATTGTGTGGATGGGAGTTTCTGAACACCGTCTTTGTGTGAGTGGGAGTTTCTGGACACGGTCTAAGTGCAGCATTATGTGGACATTCCTTTATGTAGGATGCTTACAAGGTCAAGCATGTTCCTCTGCTATTCCGCGAATCTATCTTTCTCTGGATTTCTAAATGTCACTGCAGTGTATGGTAGGCTGCTTCGGGATATCATATTACATAACCGAACCATCACATCACCTTGTCCTTCCATAAAATGTAGAGCTGAAATTGTACCCATCTGTTGCTTGCTGGTTTCATTTCTGATCATGTCTCTTCTAATCACATTGAGTATTCTTCGTAGACATTTCAACTTTGGTATTATTCCTTCTGTCGGTGTCCACTTCTGGCACTCGTACCTCAAATGTGTGTGTGTGTGTGTGTGTGTGTGTGTGTGTGTGTGTTTGTGTGTGTGATGTGTGTATGCGTGTGTGTAGAAAACAAAACATCTTTATTGTCAAAGTCTTTCTTCAGTTAGACATATTGTTATCGAATGCCATGACATCTGTCAATCTCACTGGAATACACACCGCTACAATTGATCATCATCACCTTTGTGGCTGAGCGGGCTGTGGGTTGTGTAAGTTAGACATAACCATCGCAGATATGGGCAGTATAAAACTACTGAGACTTTGTTGTGTATAAGCACACGTCCTGGAGTTTGCGAGACTGATGAACGAACAAACGAACGAACAGACCTACAATCACTTGGAATCAAGGTCAACCAGAGAGACGAATGGAGACGAATTGTATCTGCAGCAAAGAACCTCAATGGCTCGGAATGCTGAAGAAGAAGAAGAAGTCTATAATGCAAAAGAACGGGTTGATCATCGCAGCTTATAAAAATGGTGCTGCAGGGATTGCACTGTATTGTCAAAAGTTTAAGAATTGGGCACTCAGACCCATCTAACAGTCTGCCTATCTTACGTCTGTGCTCTCATACATTATATACATAAATTATTAAACTAATCTTATACAACAATAGAACAACATGCATTAAAACGCATGGTAAATGTGTAATTATCAATAATACATGACTCATTAAAATAATGTTTGACAAGTCAATTATAATTACCAAGGTAGGTGTAACATATCACAGTTATGGAGATGTCTATTATACTAATTGTCACTTGAGATAATTATAATATTGATTTCTGTGGTTGTTTCGGGATTTGAGGTTTAAAGATTGAGTACAACCCACTACTGGCAACGCTGATCGATTTCCGGTACGAACCTTGGGCCTTGTCCACGTCAGACTGAAAGCACTAGACTCGAGTTTCGCTCTCGTTTGAACTCGTCAGTAGTGCGTATACCCGATTGAACCCGGGTCTAGTCAGGGATATGAAGATATAGAGCTCAAATAGGTTGCGACTGTTTGTATAGCTGCCACAATCGATGACGAAGTGAATGCAAGAATCTCCAAGGCCAGTGCAGCCTTTGGCAGACTGTACAAGAATGTATGGGACAGAACTGGAATAAGCCTGCAAACAAAGCTAAAAGTCTACAAAGCAGTTGTATTATCCACACTGCTATATGCTTGTGAAACCTGGACTGTTTATCAGCGACACGCTAGGAAATTAAACCACTTCCACACAGTCTGCCTTAGGAAGCTACTGAAGATTAAATGGCAAGACAAGATTCCAGATACTGAAGTCCTAGAAAGAGCATCCATGCCCAGTATCCACACTCTACTGATGAAGAATCAGATTCGCTGGGCTGGTCACTTGACTCGCATGCCAGATCACAGGCTCCCTAAACGAATTTTTTACAGCGAACTGCGTTGTGGTAAACGCTCCCAAGGTGGCCAGAGGAAACGTTTTAAAGACACTCTGAAAATTTCACTGAATGCTTTTGGAATTCATCATGACACCTGGGAGGCTGCAGCCAGAGACCGAAATTCGTGGCGTGCATCATTGCGCAAAGGTGCAGTTATATGTGAGGCAACCAGGACTGCAAGAGCTGTGAAGAAAAGGCAGGACAGAAAAACCACTGCAGGAAATCCTCCTCCAGAGACGTCAAGCATTCTTTGTCCACATTGTCAAAGAACATTTCGAGCCAAAATAGGCCTTATCAGCCATCTTAGAACCCACGGCTCCACACCTTCAACCCCACTGGATGAAATGAATGGTCATCATCATTCTTGATGGACAAACAACAGAGATTGGTGGTGTCTTTGATTTCTTGTGGAAGATTGTTCCTCAGTTGAGCTGAAGAGTACGCTAAGCTTGGTTTGTATAAGTCTCTCTTACTACGCTAGGCTTGTTTTGTGTAAGTCTACCTTAGATTTAAGGACATGAAGTTTGCTTAGTCGATCGCTATGTCTTGCGTTAAATTTAAATAATTGGCATGAATTAGCAGTTGACCTCAACCCAGCTGAGGCCCTTGTGCCAACGACCATTCCAAGCAGGTTCATGCAGCCTGGTGTCGGATAGTCGGAGGGTCCTCTAGATGGTGGGGGATTGTACCTCGAATCCGAGAAGCTTAATCCGGTCAACAAATGTCTGAAGAAGTCGGATGTGTCAGCCGAAAGGCGCAAGTGTCTGTTGTATACAGGCACAACGCAATTACGTTAAAAACAAACATTTCTAACGAAAGAAGAAGACGAAGAGGAAGAAGAAGAAGAAGAAGAAGAAGAAGAAGAAGAAGAAGAAGAAGAAGAAGAAGAAGAAGAAGAAGAAGAAGAAGAAGAAGAAGAAGAAGAAGAACCTTGAATATCTGGATCGTTTATGCACAAAACATGCACATTTATAACACCAGAAATCGACAAGACAACGGATGTCGTAGCTTGTGTCACTTGTTCACACACCGAGAAAACACATGAGGGATACAATGATCCAGTGCAGAGACAACAATCACACACTCTAATACTATACATCACAACGAAATAAGGTCAGGAGGCAACTCTCAACAACACACATTCAGCTTGTAAATTAGCAACAAATATAAACAATTATCCAACACGAATGTATAGATAACAAGAATGTATAGGCCAACCAGAATGTATAGGCCAACCAGAATGTATAGATAACAAGAGTGCATTGACCAATAAGAAGATAGGCCATCAAGAATGTATAGACCTTTAAATATTGAGCACAACCCACTACTGGCAATGCTGATCGTATACCGGCATGAATCTAAGGCCTATCCACGTCAATATGGAGGCACTATACTCCGGTTTCGCTCTCGTTTGAGCTCGTCAGTAGTGCATATCCCCGACCGGATCCGGAACAAACCCCGGATCACTGGCGTGTGAAGCGGGTGTGTAAGCATGCGGCACACGCTGGACACGGCCAAATTATCATAACAGAATATTACGTCACCCATCGTAGGCCTCATCAAGCCTAAGAGCCGCATGGTTACACACCCGCTTCACACGCCAGTGATCCGGGGTTTGTTCCTGATCCTGTCTGGGATATGCACTACTGACGAGCTCAAACGAGAGCGAAACTGGAGTATAGTGCTTCCATATTGACGTGGATAGGCCTTAGTTTCATGCCGGAATACGATCAGCGTTGCCAGTAGTGGGTTGTGCTCAATATTTAAATTTCAAATCCCGAAACAACCAAATAAATCAATGTATAGACCAACAAGAAGGTACAGAAAACACGTTATACATGTCCAGCGTTTCACTTATGAAAAATCTGTCTCCGTGGCCTTGTATCTAACGATCCTGCCTCGCGCTCCGAAGGTTGTGGGTTCGATTCCGGTCTACATCGTTCATTTCACGAGTGCAATCTTCTCCTAAACTCCAGGCCGGGAGGGGTGTGGTCGTCGCTGGAGCTACAATGTTAGTGCTTTGTGTGACGCTTCAGTCAAACCTCCCTGTGAAAAGATACCGAGCCACAAGCGATCAAGTTTCCTTCAATGAAGTCGATCCCGCCGCCTTTGTAACGCTCGTGTTATCAACGACATATAACAGCGACAGTACACACAATCACAGAAACATAATAGGTATTTATACATATCATCATTATCCAGTGCCTTGCCGGCTGGTGTTGGCGATCATGTCTCTTCACAAATTACAATCTCCGACGGCATGGATCATTCGTGTGTTGACTCCTTTCTGTGCCATGACACAAGGCTGTCAAGAATCTTTTCCCGCTGTCTTCCTCTGTCTCTCTTTCTGAAAATCTTTCCGGTTGTCACAATATGTTTAAGTTTTTGTCTTCTCATATCGCGGCCAAAAAACAATGACTGCTCTTTCTGATGTTTGTGATAAGTTGTTTTTGTGTCTCAGCTCCTTTAAAACATCCTGATTACTCTTTTTAGCTGTCCAAGTAATTTTCAGCATTCCTCTATAAAACCACATCTCCAAGACTTGCAGGGAAGTTTTCGCCTATTTGCTAATTGTCCATGATTCGCAGCCGTATGTTAAAACGGGTTCTATTCAAGAACTATTTTCTGAATTTCAAGGACAGTGACTTATTGCACAAATCGTTTTACATTAGATAGAAGTTTTTGCTTGTTCTATTCTGCTCTTTATCTCAATGATGCATTTTCCATCTGATATAATCCATGTGCCTAGATATCTTAATTTCCGCACTTTCCCCCACAAATAACTTCATTTACTTTAATTGCACATTTAGGCATAATCTATTTCTTTGATATCACCATGACTTCTGTCTTTCTACCATTCACACTAAGGCCCATATCTTTTACACTTTCTACAACCACTGTTTCTACCATTTCCTGTAGGTCGTTCTGACTTGTTGCTTTCAAGACGGTATTATCAGCAGATTTCATTGCATATTTACTGTACAATAAGAACAAATCAGGAGACAATACACAACCTTGTCTGACGCTCTTCTTTATACTCTGACATTTTCCTATAAGGTTGTTGATTCTTATGGCTGCTGTTTGTTGCCAATATATGTTCTTTATTATTCGCAGATCTTTGCCGTCAATGTTCAGCTGCTTTGATTGATTTATTACTTCTTCATGTTTCACAATGTCAAATGCTTTTGTGTTGTCTATGAAGCATAAGCACATATCTGTTTTCACTTCTAAAGCTCTTTCTAATAGTGTCCTGAGAATATTTATAGCATTGTTTGTGCCCTTTCCCTCCACAAATCCACAATGTTCATCACTAATTGACAGTTTAATCTTGTTTCTTATTCTTTTCATAATTATTCTGAGTAATAGCTTTGTCATGTGACTCGTGAGACTTATTTTGCGATGTTCTTCTCATTCCAAAGGGCCTGGTTTCTTTAGCAGAGCT
Source organism: Cepaea nemoralis (assembly GCA_014155875.1). NCBI lineage: Eukaryota > Metazoa > Mollusca > Gastropoda > Stylommatophora > Helicidae > Cepaea > Cepaea nemoralis. The sequence goes on from JACEFZ010000659.1 coordinate 55,194, forward strand.
ATAAAGAAGGTTTTTAATAGGTCACTTGGAATGTAACCACTAGTGTAGATGTCATTTGGAAATTTTGAATTTTGTCAATATTTCGATTCCAAAATCACCCAGAGCCTCAATTTCCTCCACCGTAATGTTGTTTGGACAGAGTGCCTTTCCTTTGTTTCTACTATGTAATACATCTTCAACTTTCGCTGCAAGTATTGGTCGACCCTCACCATTGTTTTGAATAGTTACATCCGGTCTCCTATCATCGAACAGCTCTTCCAGATATTCCGCCCACCTGTCTATTGACTATATCATCTTGTCCCGTCAATATTGCAATGTTCTTCGATCTTAAACATTCAGTGTATATATATATATATATATATATTATATATATATATATATATATATATATATATATATATATATATATATATATATATATATATATATATACGTACTGCTTTAAAAAAAACGCAACATTATTGCAGTTTCAATTGCAAACTTGTACCAACATTTTATTGACGATGCTGATTCGCCCACTGCAGTCGGTTCTGGCGATGCCTGTCCGTGAGAACAGGACCTCTGTAGGGTCTTCTAGCCCATATACCAGCGTCGTGCAGCCGGTTCCTGACCGTCTGATCTGAAATTCGACAACTCCTGACATTGACTGGACTGTGGAGGACGCAGATACAAATTGATTCCTAAGATGACGCAGCCGTATGAAGCGGTCTTCGGCAGCAGTTGTGATTCTGGGTCTTCCACTGTGCAGCCGGTCTGCCACTGAGCCAGTTTCTTGAAATCGCCTCGAAAGGCGACTAATGGTGCTTCTACCCACATTAAATTCTCTGGCTACTACACTTTGTGACTGTCCAGCCTGTAAACGTCCAATTATGATGTGTAGTTGTTCTGTAGTGAGATGCTCCATACTTGCGCATTGAATTTTCAACTGAATTTATTCGAGGAGCGTCAATATTTTATAAGCATTCAATAATATGGTCAGAGAGTTTTGTGTTCAGTAAGTTTCACCGGATTATCATGAACCTGTCACGAGTTATTATCAAAAATGTTGTTTTGACCTTGACCCTGTAATGACCTCACGAATCATGAGGTGAGTACATTTCAGGTAACCACTAGAAGTTAATGACCAGATGGACACAGTCGATAGGTTGACTGATGTCCAATCAGCGAATATCTTTTATAAAAGTAACACCAACAATGTTGCGTTTCTTTTTCTTTTCTTTTTTGAACAGTATACTTGTTTAAACTCCACCGCGAAGCAAGCACGACTGGATACTACAGATCGTCATATGTAGCTCCTCTTCTGTGTACGCCCACCCAAAAGTATTAGTAATGAAAGAATAATATTTGAATCAATATTAAGCTACTGCAGGGAAAGTATTCTTAACTTTGAATATTTTAAATTACAGATGAAAGCTGTTTGACTGATTACTGAATCCAGTTCCTGCAACAGACTTTCAAACTATGCAAGCCGTGTGTTCAGCATTACAGGAATCAACATTTTCTTTAAAGAAACATGTACAACAAGGAAGAACTAACAACTGTACATCCAAGAATAGTAGCTAGAACTCAAATGTCAGCTTGCTTCCCTCCCTTGAAGGTTAGTCAAGACAAGATGCAAGGGCTTGTGTTTTTTGTGGTAACGTATTTTTAAATAACCGGAGACATTTTCTCCTAATTTCAGGAAATTATCTGTTCACCTTCTAGTGCATGAATGTTTCTGATAAAGACAATATTCTGGTTGTTTGTTCTTTGGATTCTACATCACCAGTGGATTTAGTTTTGTTTTGAATAATCATCCCGCTGCAGCGAATGGATTTCACATTTTCAGAGAAAACTATCTTGGAATTCACAATGTAAGTGCCTTCACATGTCTCCCGGGATAGTTTCTTAAAAGATCATGCGTCGCCTACAGCTTCCGGCGTGTTAACTTTAGCGACCAAGTGGGCTGATCACAGCCTGGGCTGTCTCCATGCACTGGTGGATAAGTCCCAGGGTTCCAGTCCAGTCCGGCATGTTCTGTTGTGGGCGTTCGAAGGTGAGTACCTAAATACTGACTGACTTGTTTGTTTCTTCACGTCATGTTACTCTCTCTCTCTCTCTCTCTCTCTCTCTCTCTCTCTCTCTCTTTTACTCCCTCTATCTCTGTCTTCTTTCCCTCTCTCTCGTTCTCTCTCTCTCTCTCTCTCTCTCTCTCTCTCTCTCTCTCTCTCTCTCTCTCACACACACACACTCTCCCTATATCTCTGTCTATCTCCCTTTTCACTTTCTCTTTCACTAGATCTCTTTGTGCCTTACTTTTTCGTCTCCTCTCTCAATCTCTCTTTATCTTCCTCCTCTCTCTCTCTCTCTCTCTCTCTCTCTCTCTCTCTCTCTCTCTCTCTCTCTCTCTCAGTTTGTCTTCTATTTTCTTTCTTTGTAAGTGTCGGTGTATTCTTCACTCTCTCCGTCAATCTATCTGTGTATTCTCTAATCTCTTTCTCGCTCTATCTCTAACTGTCATCCTTCCGCCCTCTCTCTCACCCTCTTACTGTCCCTCCCCAATCTATTTCTCTTTGTTTTCCTTTCCTCTCTCCTTTACTCCCATTCTCTTTCTCTCCTTGTGTCTTCCTTCTCTTCTCCCCCTTCCTCCTCTCTATGTCTTCCTTTTTCTCTCTCCATCCCCACCCCTCTCTCTGTCTGTCTTCCTTCTCACCCCCTCTCTTTTTCCCCACCACTAAAAACAAAACCCATGTTCTGAATCATGACACCCTCCCCCCCCCCCCCCCCCCGCCCTCCCCCCCCCCCCTATCAGATAGAAAGTTGACTGATGCCTCAGAGAGATCCCACCTATTAACTGTGAACCCGTGATAACTGGAACATTCCTTTCAGTCCGGTAAGACATCTCCTGTTCCTCGTTCGATGGAAGTGCCTCACTCCCAGTTACGTACCTGAAGTCGGAGTGGATTGGCCTGATGGCGAGCGACACTGATAATATGGGTAGCAAATCCTACACGCAAAAATCAGTCCAATACACTAGAAGTAGTAGCAGATGTATGAACTACGGTTGATTTCAAAGCAAGCGAAAACATCAAACATCAAACATCAAACATCAAACATCAAACATCCAGTTACACACGTTACAGACCAGTATGTCCTACCTCTGTATGTATTTTGTGTAATCTTTGCTTGCTGTAGACAGATTGTATCCAAGGTCGCGGGCTATATCTACCAGTAGGTAGTTTTTCTTTCCTAACAATTTGGCCATAGCACCGGCATTACGGCCTGCTTCTGGAAGGATCCTTACTGCTGTACCTCTTTCTATCCCATGAATTTAGTACGTTCCATCTCAGCAGAATGATATGACATTTGTCTACGAACACATGATCGAATGACATCATACGCCGCTGACCGCTTAGGTTGTGAGGTCGGGTATCTAGGCTTCTCGGATAATGGCGAAAGACAGGAAGTTCCGTGTGCAAGTCGTCTACGTTAAAACTTCACGGCAGTTTGAAATGGCAAAAGAACATGTGTAAGGAGGCTTTAGTTGCGATTTTAGTGAGATTCTAGAAGGGAGCAACGTATGAGATGACGAATTCAAGGTATTTAGAATCAACATAGTAATTGAAACGTTGAACATCTATACTTTACAACATTCCCTGAGGGATACCGAGCGTTTGTAAGTTTGCCCGAAGAATTGTGTTCTCGTTTCTTAAAACAAAGGTACACATAAGCAAATGGAAGCAAACTGAGACTGAAAACAACGCACAGTCACAACAAAGAGACACTTTGTTCGATGTAAACCCCCTTTATTCTACGAAGGATTAGCCGCCCACTGAAGACCTTCGACCGTTTGTTTGCCGACTGAATTGTAGTGTAGGTACGATACTGGAGTCAAAGATGAACAATAATTACATGTATTTGGTGAATCAACAGAAATCATAGGCGAATTCAGCTTATGAATTTGTCCTTGTAATAAGGGATCCAATGATTATATGCCATGAAATAATCGATTGGTATCAGAATGTAAACCAGAACAACACTTTCTGTCTTCTTATTTTCCTGGTTAAATTTGATTTTTAAGAGTCTGCAATGTTTTCGGGAATAAGCACATCCGTAAAAATGATGATTCATTTCATAATGTTAGAACGAACGAACAAACTAACGAAGGAACTTTATTTTCATCATTATCTCGTCATCATCTCATCTCATCTTGTTTCTCTTGCATCTTGCGGTGTCGAGGTGAAGCATAAACATCAGGAGACTGCCCGTTTATGGGCTTCACATATCGAGATTCCCATGCAAAGTTATTCCATCTGTCCATCGTTTACATGGTCGACCTCTTCTTCTGATTCCATTTGGTCTGAACATCATTGCTGTTATGGTATACTGTCAGTTGGTAGCCTAGTTATGTGGCCGAACCATTTCACTTGCTGTTTTCTAATAAAATCTAGCGCGGCTATAACCCTCACTTTTCTGATTTATATCTCTTCTTGATACATTGAACATTCTTCTCAGTAATCTCATTTCCGTTATTGTAATTTTTCTTTTCTCATTTTCGGTTATTGTCCATATTTGACATTGGTAGCATAGAGTTGGTAGGAAGAGTGTGTTCTAGAGTACTTTTAATATCTTTTGAGTGGTTCTCAACCTTTTTGGGCCCGTGCCCCCCTTCATCATATTTTCAGAACGCCATCCCCCTCCCCCCTTTTCGTATTTCCTACCTAAAAATCCCGCCCCGCCCTTACACAGTATACGTAATAATGGAAGCTAAATTTAATAGCACATACTAAAACAAGTCAAGGCGTCTACATAAAACGGGATTTGTGGGTCTACTTACTTTATAAATTGAATTTTAGAAGAGTGAGACGTACAGAACCGTAAAGTATGAAGGGAAAAACAATATCAATTAATCGCTTCTTGAATTAGCGCGATCTTGAAATAATCTTAATTCCCCCCCCCCCCCTCTGGAAACTCTAACCCCCCCCCCCCCCCCCCCCCCCCGGGTGGGATTCCCCACCGGTTGAGAACCACTGATCTATTGATATATTTCTGTTCTTTAGTATTGGTGCCATTTGTTCAATGAGTTGTTTTGCCTTATAGCGTGTATCTTCGATCTCGTCTTCCGATTTGCCATTTGATAATACTCCCTAAATACTTGAAGCTCTTTATTTGTTTCAGGGGGTTTTCTTTCAAATGAATCTTTGTTGTTTCTTTACCTTGGGATAAAGCCATTACCTCTGTTCTAATTATCCAGACTTTCAAGTTATTTTCTTTGCACACTTCATTTTAGACTATGTATCTGGACTTGTAGTTATGCCTCTTATTTTGCAAGTGGTGCTTGATCGACGCAAACAGGAGTTTTTAACGGTGTAATATAGAATCATAATAGAATCATAATAGAAAAAGACCAGATTCTACAGGTATGGACAGATTATGTGAAACACCTTTATGATGATAACAGAGACGAACAGTATGATATTAGATTTAATAATGAAGGACCGCCAATTAGAAACGCATTAACAATAGCAAAAACAGTTCCCAGTGCTGATTGTTATAGTGACCACAGATTACTCACAGGAACAATGAGGATAAAGTTGAAGCAATTCAAGTATATAACAGGAAACACTAAATATGATTTGTGTACATTGAGTAATGACAAGGAAATACAAAACAAATTCAACATAGAAGTACAGAACATATTTGAAATTTTGTCTGATCTAGAGATCCTATTCCAGGATGTGGATGATCAATGGGAAACGTTGAAGAATTCAATCAATATGGCTGCAGAAACAACTATTCCAAAATTAAAGAAGGCGAGTCGTAAGAATGGGTGACTGAAGAAATTTTACACCTCATGGAAACAAGAAGACTCAACAAAAATAATTCTGTCAAATATGAAGAAATTCACAGACAAGTCAGAACATTATGTAAGGAGGCAAAAGAAGCATGGCTTGAGGAAAAGTGCTTAGAAATTGAAAGCCAACACAACAGAAAAAAATACCAAATTAGTGCACAAAAGAATTCAGGAACTTACTAATAAAAGAACAAGTACATCAACAGGGTGTCTAAAAACTGAAGATGGCAAAATCATAATAGAAAAAGACCAGATTCTACAGGTATGGACAGATTATGTGAAACACCTTTATGATGATAACAGAGACGAACAGTATGATATTAGATTTAATAATGAAGGACCGCCAATTTTGGAGATGGATGTTCGAAATGTTCTTAAGCATATGAAAGCTGGCAAGGCCCCCGGTGCAGATAACATCACATCAGAAATGATTAAAGCTTTAGAAGAATTTGGACTAGATCAAGTCACCAGACTGCTGAACACATTATATGATACTGGAGATATACCTCCTGAATTATGTAACTCCATATTTATTGCAATCCCAAAGAAATCAGGAACCTTGGAATGTGATCAACATAGAACAATTAGTATAATGAGTCACATCACAAAGATTTTGCTAAGAATTATCATGCAAAGAGTGAGGAAGAAGATACAACCTGAAATAGGGGAAGAACAATGCGGGTTTGTAGAAGGAAAGGGTACAGTAAATGCTGTGTATATGCTGCGAACAGTTATTGAACGTGCTATAGAAGTAAACAAGGATATACATCTTTGCTTTATTGACTATACAAAGGCTTTTGATAGCGTTAGACATGTCAGCATGGTGGATATGCTTGCAGATCTACAAATTGATGGGAAAGACATTAGACTTATAAAAAACATATATTGGAAACAACAAGCTGCAATAAGGATTGATAATGAAGTGGGACAGTATCATCCAATTAAAAGAGGTGTTAGGCAGGGATGTGTGATGTCTCCAGATCTTTTTTCCCTGTACAGTGAAAATATTTTCAGAAATGTAGAGGATATAAATGGAATCAGCATTGGAGGACGAAACATCAATAACATTAGATATGCAGATGATACAGTTTTAATTGCAGACAATGCGCAGGACCTGCAACAATTAGTAGATGCGGTTGTTGTACACAGTGATCAACTGGGGTTAGAATTAAATTGTAAAAAGACTCAGGTTATGGTCGTCAGTAGGAAGGAAGAAGTGCCACAATGTAATATACAAGTAAATGGAAATATTCTTCAACAAGTGAATCGGTACAATTATCTTGGAACAGTTATAACATCTGATGGGAGATGCCTTGAAGAGATTAGAACAAGAATCGCCATGGCGAAAGTAGCCTTTAGCAAGATGAAAAACATTCTGACCAATAAAAAGATGTCGATTGAAACGAGAAAAAGAGTGTTGAGGGGATACATAGAGCCTATTCTTTTGTATGGATGTGAAACTTGGACAATGAGCAGTCAAGCTGAAAAGCATCTGATGGCTGCAGAAATGTGGTTTCTGAGGAAAATGCAAAGAATACCATGGACAGACAGAAAAACCAATGACCAAGTACTACAGGAGACAAATGAACATCGTAAACTGATTAGAGAAATTAGACGTAGACAGTCAAAATTTTTTGGACATGTTATGAGAAGAAATGGGTTGGAGAACTTAGTGACAACTGGCAAGATCGAGGGGAACAGACCAAGAGGAAGACCTACTTTCAAGCTATTGTCAGAACACATTGCAGGTATAAGATAGGTAAAAAAAATAAAAATCTTAAACGTCGACAGGGTCGACTTCATTGCACCGGGTTTTATCCCATATGGCTCAGTCTCTTTCCGCAGCGCGGAAAGCGCCGGACAAAGCACGAACCCCGTAGCTCTAGCAACGACCCACAGGAGTCTCCAAATAATTTCACTCGTGAACCAAAGGACGCGGCCAGGGATCGAACCCACAACCTTCGGAGCCCGAATAAAATGGCTTGACTACTTCGCCACGGAGACCCCATAGGTACCAACTCTTCCCATTTTCCATAGTTGAGCAAATTTGTCTTTCTTCATGGAATATAATTAGTGCAACTGCGATAAAGCTGTGGAAATGCAAACTATATGAAATAACACAAAGTAATGCAGCTCTATAAAACACAGTTACGGAAAACACAAGACTTTGGGGCGACTTCATCAGCTAACAAATACATACACAAAACACAACATATAATCACGGAGATTTCTGTCTAATGACAATATTACGGCATAAGGACTGAATGAGAAGAATGCAAAGATGAAACCATGAGAACAATGAAGAGAAAGTTAACATTTGAAAAGAAAAAAAAAAGAAATTTATCACTTATCTCGGAATGCCATACTGTGATACTTTCTTCAGAGAAGAGCTGTCGTACTTTGAGTACCAAATTCAACCCAGTTCATCTCAGCTCAACTCCTGATGTAGGTCTGTGATGTGATAGCGCCATGACATTGTGTAGGTCTGTGATGTGATAGCGCCATGACATTGTGTAGACCTGTGAGACAGCACCATGACATTGTGTAGACGTGTGATGTAATAGCGCCATGACATTGTGTAGACCTGTGATGTGACAGCGCCATGACATTGTGTAGACGTGTGATGTGATAGCGCCACAACATTGCGTAGGCCTGTGATGTGACAGCGCCATGACATTGTGTGATGTGACAGCGCAATGACATTGTGTGATGTGATAGCGCCATGACATTGTGTAGACCTGTGATGTGATAGCGCCATGACATTGTGTAGACATGTAATGTGATAGCGCCACGGCATTGTATAGAACTGTCTTGTGATAACACCATGACATTGTGTAGACATGTGATGTGATAGCGCTGCGACATTGTGTAGGCCTGTGAGACAGCGTCATGACATTGTATAGTCCTGTGATGTGATAGCGCGAGGACATTGTGTAGACCTGTGATGTGATAGCGCGAGGGCATTGTGTAGACCTGTGTGATAGCGCCATGACATTGTGTAGACCTGTGATGTAATAGCGCAATGACATTGTGTAGACCTGTGATGTGATAGCGCAATGACATTGTGTAGACCTGTGATGTGATAGCGCTGCGACATTGTGTAGGCCTGTGAGAGAGCGCCACGACATTGTGTAGGGCTGTGATGTGATAGCGCCACGACATTGTGTAGTCCTGTGATGTGATAGCACCATGACATTGTTTTGGCCTGTGAGACAGCGCCACGACATTGTGTAGACCTGTGATGTGATAGCCCGAGAACATTGTGTAGACCTGTGTGATAGCACCACGACATTGTGTAGTCCTGCGATGTAATAGCGACATGACATTGTGTAGACCTGTGATGTAATAGCGCCATGACATTGTGTAGACCTGTGATGTAATAGCGACATGACATTGTGTAGACCTGTGATGTGATAGCGCCACGACATTGTGTAGACCTGTGATGTGATAGCGCGAGGACATTGTGTAGACCTGTGTGATAGCGCCACGACATTGTGTAGACCTGTGATGTAATAGCGACATGACATTGTGTAGGCCTAGAGCAGGGTGGAAGAGGTGGCCAGTCTTGCCCTCACTGTGACCAGCGACGAGCCCAGGCATTAAACCCACGCCCATTACCAGTGGAGTTCCCCATGAACCTCGCTAGTGCACTCGTTATTGCTTATTTATTGTTCATATTTAGTGTTCTTCATGGCGAAGTGACAAACCCCCTGCCTCGCGCTGCGCAGGTCGAGGTTCGTTTTAGATCTCCATCGTTCGATTCAAGAGTGTAATGTTTTGGAGGCCACATGGAGTTATCTCGCTAGCTACGGATGTCTTGACGCTTTCGAAAAACCACTCTACAGAAAGAAGACTGAGTCTTATGGGATAGACCCCGGTGTACTCGTGTCTAACGGCTTGCTTTTAATCTCTTTGTCCTTTTTGTCGTTAATTTTGCACCATATATAATCTATACATACAGTTACAGTAGAGGGAGAAGAGGCTTACAATAATCATAATAATTGTAGGGAAACTGCACAAGAAGAAGAAGAAGAAGAAGAAGAAGAAGAAGAAGAAGAAGAAGAAGAAGAAGAAGAAGAAGAAGAAGAAGAAGATGTAGAAGAAGAAGAAGAAAGAACAACAACAACAACAACAACAACAACAACAACAACAAATCTAAGCAAATTCCAATAATGAGGTTGTAAAACGCGGATTTGTGTGCACGTGCACGATGAAGTCAACTACGCACAATAATAAACAAATAACAAATAAACCAAGGCACTTGTATCATTGTCAAAGAACCTTCACTTCTTCTTCATCACAACCACATATCCATCAACAGTATCACGTCTGTCACTCATATGAACAGTTCAATGTAGTTCACACTACCCACACAACCATAAACCCGTATACTGCCCCTAAACTCAGCCTCGCCACTTTGCCATGGACTCAAGATTCCAGCAACTAAAAACCCATGGAACATCCGCCCATTCTTCAGGTCCTGTCCTGGCTCTCCATTTCCCCCACTCAGGGTGGAATCAATACATGACGAGGTAAGCACTCAAAAATTGCAACTCAAGGAGCACTTAAATGGCGTGTCTTCCTATCGCGGAATCCTGAAGAGCCTTACTAAAAGTTGGACTGGAAAACTCTACAAAGTTGGACTGGAGTAATGTATCAAGTAGGACTTGAAAATTGTATACCATTAGATTTTTGTAAAGGCAGAACACATTGTTAATGGACAGAAATGGGGGTGTAAGGGAGGGGAGGGAAATTTTGACATGTAGGTGAAACAGACTGAGCCTCTTCCATTTGTGGATGTTTACAACTGGAATTGTAGAGTTTTTCATGTAGATGTAATTCTGTGTTTGTTGTTTGTGTGCTGACGAAGGCTTTGGCCGCAACGTCAATTGTGTTACTTTTGTCCTTGTTCTAGTAAAGCTTACCGTCTACTTCTTTTTTCTGGGGGATTCATTTGTAGATGAACGCATTTAAGTATAGATTGTTTGAGATTTGTGTGTGTGTGTGTGTGTGTGTGTGTGTTGAGATGTGTGTGTGTGTGTCGATTGAGATCTGTATGTGTGTGTGTGTGTGGGGGGGGGGGTGTGTTTTAGCCAGTTAGGAGCACACTGACCACTCTACTTCATATTTCCTGATATAGAATATGTGAAGGCCGAACATTTCCCACCCCAAGGGCAGTATCTGCCATGGAAAGCCTTTTATCTTTAGCCGAGTAATTGCCTTTGGATGATTAATCGTCTTGTGCAATTTCCCGTATCTGCCGAGGGCTTATATTAACGTTGTGACTGCGTTATAATACAACATATCTGCTTCTATATTAACAACTTTCAAGTCATAACTGTGACACACCCCTACTTCCCAATATCCGCCATACATTATTTTTGGTCTAAACCTCACTTTTGTTTGGCCCAAACCTGTTTATTTGGCCCAAGCCTGGTGTTTGTTAGACACATAATCTATTATCCATTTTTTTTTAAAACATGGCCCGAACCAACAACCTGGCATATGGCCAAAAGATTGGAAGAGAACTATCTTAATTCCAATACTATAAAATGGCAACCTGAAACTATGCACCAACTGTAGAACTGATCGCCTGTCTCCCTGGCCAAGGCTTTCTCCGTAATCCCGTTTATTCATATAGGGTAACGATGCGCGCGAGAATTGGCAGCGGTTCTCGTCGCATTGGTGACTTACGGGATAAGTGATCCGCCCGCTCAGAAAGCAATGGCAAACTACTTAGCATAATCTTGCCAAGAAATCAACAACAGCGGTAAAATGCTGGTGTTGACAGCGATGTCCTGTAAAGGATATGCGGAAAAAAAATAATAAATAGAACTGATCAGTCATGCATGTAAAATTCTACTAAACTTCACAACGGAAAGACTTCATAAGAAACTGGAAAACGAATCAACGTGGTTCAAGCCGGTTTTAGACAAGGAAGAGGAACTAGAGATCACATATTGAATATGTGTTTAATAACAGAACAGCGTAGAGAATTTAATGTAAATCTATTCTCATGTTTTGTGGATTATTCAAAGGCTTTTGACTGTGTACAATATCAGAAACTTTGGGAAATTATGAGGAAAATTGGCTTTCCTTCACATGTAGTACAACTCATAACGATGCTCCATCTAGACCAGCAAGCAGCGGCTAGAATAGATGGCGAGACATCAGATTGGTTTGACATCAAGCAAGGAGTCCGTCGGAGCTTGCGTTCTCCGATTATTTGTTTAACATGTACGCCGACAATATGAGAAATGTCAGAGATGATATATCCAAAGTGCAGTATTATCATCATCAAGTGCCGCGCCGACTGGCGTAGGTGTTCATGACTCTGCATAGATCTCTGTTTTTGGTTTTCTGGACCAACTTTGCCGTTGATATCTCTCCATGACACCGTCGCAATCCATCCAGCATCATTTCTCGTGGTCTGCCTCTGCCGCTCTTCCCCTCGATCTTTCCAGTTGTCACGATGTTCTCCGGCGCCTCTCTTCTCATCACATGACCACAAAAAAGTTGTTTGTCTCTTAAAGAGCAATATGTTGCCCTAAATATAAGTGGTCATGAAATACCAGAGATTCGATATGCTGACGATATAGTATTACTATCCACATCACAGAATGGTTTAGAAAAACTAATAATCTCAACCCAAAATAATAGTGAAAATTATAACTTATATCTTAACATAGCAAAAACACAGATAATTCGTATATTTAAAACTAATATGGAGAAATAAATACATGTTAATTAGGGAAAAATGGAGGTGGTGGAAATTTTCAAATATCTAGTTACCAACAATAGTGACACAATGAAGGACATTAAAATTCGAATATCTGTTGCTCTTCAAAAGTTAAAACATGCATCTTTCCCATTGCATCATACGCCTGTGATTTATGGATACTTACTTAACAAGCTGAGCAGTGCATAAATGCCTTTGAATATAAATGTTATAGACGGGTTCTAGAAATATCTTGAATGCAGATAAGAGCAAGTGCATCCATACGAAAAGAGCCGAATATTGAAGAAAGTTGGTTACTAAAGACGATAAAACAAAGAAAATTGAAATATTTTGGTCATTTGAAACGCCATGAAAGTTTGGTGATAGCAATAATGGAGAGGTTTTATATGCCCGGGAACGAACGAACGAACAAACTTTATTTTCAAAGGGTTAGGAATTGAGCACGCAGGCCTGGGAAGAGGAGAAGAAGAGGGTCAACGAGAATATGGGTGCAGGATGTGGCAGATAATCTCCAGATGGGTGTATCGGACGCGGGACATCTTACTTATGACCGCTAAGTTTTCCGGAAGGTTGTTAATGGAGCGAAGTTCTGTCAGAGACATGTTTCTGAATGAATTAAGTAGCCATAAACATTTTTCCAATTGATTTATTTGTTTGTTTCTGGATTTGAGATTTAAATATTGAGCACAACCTACTACTAGCAACGCTGATCGTATTCTGGTATGAACCCAAGACCCATCCACGTCACTGTGGAAGCACTAACTTTTCCAATTCTTATTATATCAGACAGGGTCAACCCCGAATATATGATCACAAATACCCGGAGATGTGATTTAAACCTAGGTCAACAGAGTCACCAGGCTAGTGCATATGTCATTATAATTCATTGCTACATGCTGTTTAATATATAACATTGACTGTACTGTATTGCACTATGTGGTGGATTATTGAATGTGATCGACGTCTTGGCTTAGGGATTTTGGAAACCAATTTGAAGATTCGAAATCAGCCACGGGCGATTTGGAAGTAGTTCTATTTAGCGTTGATTGAGAAGGTACGGATCGTCGGTCTTTCCGCAAGCAATGACAAACTACAGAAAGTAATATTTCATAGTAAATCAAAAACATGCAGTAAAGGCTGGGATTGACTGCAAAGGCTGTAAAGGACGCGCAAGTAACTATTAGATTTGAATCACATCTCTTGCAAAAATAACTTAAATAACTTAACATTTCCCCGCGTTACTTAGACATTGGATCAAAAGATAGGAGCCAGGCACCTCACCTCATAATTCTGTGACCTAGTACACTTGAGACGCATCTTTGACTCTCCGCGGCGAAGTGGTCAAGCCGTTTGCCTCGCGCTCCAAAGATTGTGGGTTCGATTCCGGGCTATGTCTTTCGGGTTCACGGGTGCATTTTTCTCGGAGACTATTAAGGGTCGTCGCTGGCGCTACGGAGTTCGTGCTTTGTGCCACGCTTTTGGCAGGCCGCCCTGCGGAAAGAGACCGACCCATATGGGATAAAACCATGTGCAATGAAGTGGATCCTCTCGACTTTTAAGACCTTTAAGACTTGAAGACGCATCTTTACATCTCAAAGGTAGGACCTGCCATTAAGTTATCAGTTTTATATTAGTTACTGATTCCATTACTGTGATTGGCGCCTTGCCGTCTTGACAGGCGATAGTTTGTTTCATTACCTCACCACTGCACAAAGTCTCGGCTAAATTGTTGAGATAATGTGTTGCCCATGGATCATGATCTCTCTCTCGACCTGCCTAGTTCACTCCAGAGGAAAGGTAACACCTCTACATCTGGAACATGACAAGCTGCAGAAGCTGCCGGATCAGCAAAGCAATGCTTTAACTGTCCGCTTGTCGGAGCTTCGATCCCAGACCAGCTACTGACCAAGGCTTAGCGCCTTGCCATACTGCCATGAAATTTAATTTTAGTTTTAAGATTGCATTTCCTCAAACCAATATGAGGCTTCAATGGCAAACTACTCAGCGTAATCTTGCCAAGAAATCAACAGACAGCTGAAAGAGCAGCTGTTGACAGCGATGTCCTGTAAAAGGATATACGAATTTTAAAAAAAATATGAGGCTTGCAGCCTCCCAATTTCGCTCCTCCCCCGCTCGGAATTAATGGCTAACAGAAAGTATGAAGTACCGTCTACTGTCATACGGTAGCTCCATTACATAACAGTTATATAATACCTGTATGACAGTATCAAATTG
>JACEFZ010000659.1:72500-182500 GCA_014155875.1 Cepaea nemoralis
TCACTCTCTTGACTCTTTCTTCTCTTGTCCCTTTTCTCTCTCTTTCTCTGATGTCTTTCTCTATCTTTCTCTCGCTTACCTCTTTGTCTCTCTGGTATCTCTCTGTCTCTCTCTCTGCATCTCTCTCTCTCTCTCTCTCTCTCTCTCTCTCTGTCTGTCTGTTTCTGTGTGTCTCCGTCTCCCACTCTGTCTTGTAAGTTTTGAGATTGTAATTAAGGGGAGAAATGTTACCCAGACAGGGTAAAACGAAGACGCTAGAACAGGACAGGAGATGAAACGAGTATTGATTGAGGAAACCTCATGTTGTGAGGGAAATATGAAAGACAAAATGAGGACATTATGTGTGAAAAAGACAGAGAGAAGGAGATAGAGTAGTAGAGAGAGAGGGAGAGAGAGACCAGACAAAAAGATAGACAAAGAATGAGACAGAATAAGCCAGATAGAGAGAAAAAGATAGAGGGGGGGGGGGGGATGATAGGGAATGACAAATAACGGATCAGAGAGCAGGAGAGAAAGCGGTAAACATATCGTCTTGTAAAGTAGTTTGTCATTACTTTCTGGACTAGAAGTCAACGTTTAAGTCCAGCTTGAAGCTGGTGTAGGGGTTGAACCACCTATCAGCGCACCGGAATTTAAAAGATAGCGCTATTATCATGTCGGCCATAATCAGATTGCGACTGGTAGCATTAGTATTGGGACTCTTCGCTGGTTGTTGAAGATGAAGACGGTGCACGTATGGGAATGTCCGGAGTGCTGTGAGGTCGGTTCTCGACTCAGCTCAGCTCAGCTCAACTCAACTCAACTCAACTCAACACAACTCAAGTTAGTTGCTTATCCTTTACAGGACATATCCGTTAACTCAAACATTTGTTGGCTGTCTGTGATTCCATGGCAAGTTTACGTTCAGTAGTTGCCATTTCTTTCTGAACAACAGTCACTTATATCATTGTATGGACACCAAAGCAAGGCGGCCCGCTTCTAAATCGCCCGCAGTTGTGTTTCAGAACGTGCTATGCGGGATTATGTATTGCTGTTATACCTCTTCGCCAGGGAGCGAGCTAACTGAAATGACTCTTAAAATTCAAACGAGTTAAAAACTAATTGTTCTAATGGAAGGGTTGTGTGGCGTGAGCACTGATGTTCATGGGCTGGTCTCTGTGTTAGTACATATTGTTGAGCACGAATGTTTACGGCTCCAAACTTTTAACATCATTGCATGAAATAAATGGTTATCATCATTCTTGATGGACACAGACCACGGTTAGTATTCTTTGCTTGTCCTTATGGTTCCAGTTACACACTGACAACAGGATATTACCTGGTACCCCAATTTCAGGCTGTCTCAACCTGTAAGCCCTCATCATTATCATGTGCCATGCCGATAAGCATAGAGGGGGTGGGGTCATGATTACCAATCTCACTCGATCATCAGAGTCGTGGATCAGCTCTGTGTTCTTGTGTCGACAATACCACGTAGCCAAACCATCCATGCATTTACTGCTCTGCCTTCGCCTTTATCTTTCCCCTTCAATCTTGCCAGTTGTCATCACGTTCTATAATGTATTTCTTCTTGTAACGAAAGAAACATTTGTGACTGTCCACGTCTAATTTCTCCAATCAGTTTACGTGTTTATTTGTTTGTTGTAGGGCTTGGTCATTGGATGTTCTGTCTATTGTGTTCTTTGTATTTTCCTAAAAAACCAGATTTCCACAGCCATCAGATGTTTTTCAGCTTGTCTGCTCATTGATCACACTTCACATCCATTCAAAAGTACAGGTTCTATGTAGCAATTCAACACTCTTTTTCTCGTTGCAGTTGACATCGTTTTATTGGTCAGTATGTTTTCCATCTTGCAAAAGGCTACCTTCACCATGACGATTCTTGTCTAGTTCTACTTTCTACAAGAACCTCCCATCAGATGTTATGACTGTTCCGAGATAGTTGTACCGATTCACTTGTTTAAGATTATTCAAATGTGCTTGTATATTACATTGTGGTACATCTTTCTTTCTAGTGACGACCATAATCTGTGTCTTCTTACAATTTAATGCTAACCCTAGCTTTTGCCTGTGTGCAACAACCGCATCTCGTAAATTTTAAAGACCCTGCTCATTGCCTGCAATCAATACTGTAACATCCGCATATCTAATGGTATTGATGTTACGTCCCCCAATGATGATTTCTGTCGTATCTTCTAAATTTCTAAAAACAATGTCCCCTGTAAAGGGAAAGCAGATCTGGAGACATTAACCATTCCTGTCTCACACTTCTCTTAATAGCTTGATATTAACCAACTTCATTACCAGTCTTTATGCCGGTTTGTTGTTTCCATTACATGTTCTTTACAAGTCTAATGTCTTTCCCATCAATGTGTAGATCTGCAAGCATATTCATCGTGTTGACATGTCTTACTTTATTGAAAACTTTTCTGTAGTCAATAAAGCAAAGATGTAGATGTTTGTTTACTTCTGTAGAACTATCGAATACTGTTCTCTGCATACACACAACATTTACTGCACACTTTCCTTCTACAAACCTACATTGTCGTCTCTAGTCGTTTTCCTTCCTAACTCTTTGCATGAAAATTCTTAACAAAATCTTTGTGATGTACCTCATTATACTAATTGTTCGACGTTGATCACAATCCAAGACTCCTGATTTCTTCGGGATTACAATAACCATAGAATTGCATAATTCACGAGATTTATCGCCAATATCATATACACCGCATATCGCAAGTCTTGTGACCTGGTCTATTCCATATTCTTCTTAGGCACATTTTTAACTGATTCAGTGCCGAAGGATTATATGTCACCGCATGTTGATTCACATTTGGACAGACGGGCGATATATCGCCATAAAAGTGTCATCATCTTATTTGTTTTGTTTCGTAGTATCTTGGGCAATTGCAATGCATAATGGGCGGAAATTTACATTATACGAGGGAGAGTCAATAAGTAATTCACACAGTTCTATGTGATGGCAGGTAAATGTAGTTGGTGTTTTCTACAGGTGTCATTAGGTGACAGCTTCATCGAACATTATATCCCCGTTCGTCACGTGGCGCTAGGTGTCGCATGCGCAGCGCATAAACAAAATGGCATCTGTACTTACAGAGTGTACAACCAAAGAGCAACGTGCTGTTGTGCGTGGGCAAAAGGACTGCCTGCAAAGGACATTCATAAGGAAATGCTTCCTATTGTGCTGACATATGTTTGTTCCGTAAAGCGGTGCATAGTTGGGTAGAAACAGTTTCTCAAGGACGTTCTAAAATTGTTGATGAAATCCGATCTGGTCGTCCTGTTGAGATTGCACAGAAGCATCCATGCAGCGGGTGGAGGGGATGATTAGAGGTTGCAGGCGAGTAACGATAAACTTTGTAGCATCTGCAATAGGGTGCTCACATGGTTCAGCATACAGCATAATGCATGACCGATTGAAATCTCCAGGACTGCTGACTAGAGGGGAGTTGGTTTTTCATTACAATGCCAGAACACGTACGGCTCCATTAACTCAGTAGCAAATTAACCAACTAAGGTGGGACGTTCTGGAACATCCACCTTACAGCCCCGACTTAGTCCCTAGCGATTTCCACCTTTTTGGCCCACTGAAAACCCACCTTGGCGGGGGACATTTCGCGAATTATGCTGAAGTTGAATGTGAAGTGAAAATGTGGTTTAGGAAACAGATCACGCAGTTCTGTGCAGCGGTTTGGGAGGACTGATAAAACGATGGGATAAGTGCATCAATATTGGTGGAAATTATGTTGACAAATAAAGACACAATGCATATATAAAAATAAACTTGTTTCAAAATGTTATCATATTTAGTTATTTTTCTACAGCCATTTGTGACTTACTTGTTGACATCCCCTCGTAATACTTGTTCATATGATTGTGTTTCATGTTTGGTCCAAACTTACCGTTTGGCACTGAATCAGGTAAAACATGTGTCGGTGAGTTTCAAACACTCGGCCAGCGGTTAAGCGTGTTAGTCACTGTGCCACCCATGCCTCCACCTCATGTAGTTACTACGTCTGTATGGGTATTTCGTAGCCAATGGGTTTACTTTGAATTTTCCCAATCACAGGACATGCTGGTGTGGTGGAAAACGAGCAGGCGGACAGATTGTTTGTCTGCGCGTTTGGGTGAGATATTGGTGCATGGTAAGGCAGACGTTGTGGGATCCTTTGTGATCGTGTGTGCGGTGAGGAAGAACAGACAGATCATCACGGCCAGGAGAGAATGGTGCTGCAGGGAGTGCAATGAGGATCTGGCCGACACTCAAGACTCCCAGGAAAGGTCAGATGGATACATAATCGGACTGCCACAGGCACCATTAGTATTGGAAATAGCTGTTGAGAACGGGTAGCGTGTGGGAGTGCCTCAAGTGCGATAATGTTGGTTCTTGGCCCAACTCAACTGTATCTGAATCACAGGTCACCTCCTGCTATTATTTTCCTCATGTTGTCACTACAGACAAGTACGCGATCCTCTTATGCACTTTTGAACGCATTGATCATATGGTAACTTCTTCTTCTTCTGCGTTCATCCGGAGTTTTTTTTTTCCGGACGTGATTGCGCTGTGCCTGTTTACAGCAGAGCTGCGTTCTTGCGCCGTTAGGCCGGCACATCCGACGTCTGCGGGTATTTGTTGACCGGGTTAACCTTTGGAGAAAAAAATATATGTTAATGAGGAAAAATTGGAGGTGGTGGACAATTTCGAATATCTTGGGTCATTTATTACCAACAATGGTGACACACTTAAAGAAGTTCAAAGACGAATATCGATTGCTCTTCAAAGACTAAAACAACTGAATAAATTGTGGAGAGAGACAGATAGAACTATAAAAATTAGATTTTTAAGAGCATGCATCTTTCCCATTGCAACATACGCCTGTGAGACATGGACACTTACTAACCAAGCTGAACAGCGCATAAATGCATTTGAATATAAATGTTATAGACGAGTTCTAAGAACATCTTGGATAAAGAAAAGAACAAAAGAATCCTTACTTCAAGAGCTGAATATTGAAAAAGGTTAGCTATTAAAAACGATAAAACAAAGAAAATTGATATAATTTGGTCACTTGAAACGTCATGAAAGTTTAGACAGAACATTAATGGAGGGGTAAATGCCTGGGAAGAGAGGAAGAAGAAGGTCAAAGAGATGATGTGCTCAGACTGTGGCGGAAGTTCTCCAGATGGGTGTTTCTGACGCGGGACATCTTGCCTTTTGATTGAGAGGTTTTTCGAAAGGTTATTATGGCAGCGCGGTTCTGCAAAGGACATGCTACTGAATAAATGGTCATGTGGTGCTAAACCCATAATTGTATAAATCAATCGGCACTCAGGGTGTTGTAGTTAGAATCACCTTTACTTTCCCCGACTTTTCTATTACCAATTTTCGGCTGGTTCGATCTGGGATCCCAAGACAGTTTAAAATCTTCGAAGCCGACCCCATGAGAATGGAACCTCAGACAACCCGGCCAGAAAGCCAGCAGCATGTATTGGCTAGACTCTCACTTTGATAAGCCCCAAGAGAATTCCGTCGTAGCAATCTGTGATCAATGATAGAGCGGCAGATAATCATGTTTAGAACACCTCGTCAAAGAAAACCTCAGTTACCTCCCGTAATGTGTGGTTGAAAGTTTGAGTGTATGTGTGCGTTCTATGTCGACCTTTTTTTCTTGTCTGTCTGTCTGTCTGTCTGTCTGTCTGTCTGTCTGTCTGTCTGTCTGTCTGTCTGTCTAGTAATATATCCGCGTGTCCGTCTTTTTGTAGATAGATCGATCGATCAATGGGTCGGTTTATTTGTCTGTCTGTCAATCTACTTGTTAAACTGTCGTTCGTTTGATCGATCGGACTTTCTGCCCGTTTGTCTTCTTTCTGCTTACTCATATATGAGTCTGTCTATCTCTTTGTCTGACTGTCTGTCTACTTATATATCTGCCTCTCCTGGGAGCAATCAGCATATCTAACTGTCAGTCTGCCTACATCTTTACATTCATTACTTCAGACAGAGAGAGAGAGAGAGAGAGAGAGAGAGAGAGAGAGAGAGAGAGAGAGAGAGAGAGAGAGAGAGAAAGAGAGAGAAGTGAAAGACGGAAAGAAAGAGAAAAAAGAAAGAACAGAGAGAGAGCGAGAGAGTAAGAGGGAGAGAAACGAAAGACAAAAAGAGCTAGAGAGCGAGAGATATAAAGACAGAAAGAGAGAGAGGCAGAGTGAGAGAAAGACGGAAAGAGAAAGAGGCGGAGAGAGAGAAACATGGAAAGAGAAAGAGAGAGAGAGGCGAAGAGAGAGAGAAAGACGGAAAGAGAAAGAGAGAGAAAAGAAAGACAGAAAGAGAGAGAGAGACGGAGAGAGAGATCGAAAGAGAGAGAGAAAAGAAAGTCATAAAAATATAGAGAAAAGAAAGAAAGAGAGAGAGAGAGAGAGAGAGAGAGAGAGAGAGAGAGAGAGAGAGAGAGAGAGAGAGGGAGAGAGAGAGAGAAGAAAGTTAGAAAGAGAGATTAAAAAAGAAAGACTGAAAGAGAGAGTGAGAGAGAAAGAAAGAAAGACAGAAAGACAGAAAAAAAGATAAGAAGAAAAGTGACAGACGGGGAGAGAAATAAAGAGGGAAAGAGGGAGAGATAGAGAGAAAGAAAGAAGAAAGACAGAACGAGAGAGAGCGAGAGAGTGAGAGAGAGAACTAAGGAAACAGAGACAGAAAGACGCAAAGAGAGAGAGATAAAAGAAAGACAGAAAGAGAGAGACGGCGTGACAACAAGAAAAAAGAGAGAACGAAAGAGAGAAAGAGAGAGAGAGAGAGAGAGAGAGAGAGAGAAGGAGAGAGAGAAAGACGGGAAGAGAGAAACGGAGAGAGACGGATAGAGACAGAGAGAGAGAGAGAGAGAGAAAGAGAGAAAAAGAGAGAGAGAGAGAAAGAGAGAGAGAGAGAGAGAGAGAGAGAGAGAGAGAGAGAGAGAGAAGGAGAGAGAGAAAGACGGGAAGAGAGAAACGGAGAGAGACGGATAGAGACAGAGAGAGAGAGAGAGAAAGAGAGAAAAAGAGAGAGAGAGAGAAAGAGAGAGAGAGAGAGAGAGAGAGAGAGAGAGAGAGAGAGAGAGAGAGAGAGAATCACCCTATCTAAACTTCCGTATCACATAAACATCCGCAGCACAGTGTGAATACACATGTGGGTTGGCCCAGCAATGACATTTTGTGCCACAACCTGGACTAATGCAGCCTGAAAGGTTGACACATCTACAGCTGCACATTCTCCATCATGTGGTGTGTAGTTCGTGTAAGGGTCTCATTGTTCCTCTGGTTAAGTTTCAAGAGGGACTGAATATCTCCGATTGTCAGAAGGGGTGATAATGATTAAGCGATGGGCAGCATCTTGCTGTTGACATATGTTGATCTTGTTTTTAAAATTATAGCAGAGAACCACAATAGAAGTCAACTTGGCTTAATGCGCTTAAACGTTCGGTGCGCTGATGGTGGAGGGCCGAGTACATTCCAAACACCGATCAGAAGGACTTGTGATGTTGAAGTCACGGTTCCCAGCAACGGCAGTTACCATACTAGTAGCAGAATTACGAAACTCTCGGCTCGGAACCCGCAAAATTATGGAACAATAGCCACGGAACTATTAGAATTATAGAACAATCGGCACGGAACCAGAAGAATTATAGAACAATCGGCACGCAACCAGCAGAATTATAGAACAATCGGCACGCAACCAGCAGAATTATGGAACAATAGGCACGGAACCAATAGAATTATGGAACAATAGGCACGCAATCAGCAGAATTGTGGAATAATAGGCACGCAACCAGCAGAATTGTGGAACAATAGGCATGGAACCAACAGAATTATGGAACAATAGGCATGGAACCAACAGAATTATGGAACAATAGGCATGGAACCAGCAGAATTATGGAACAATAGGCATGGAACCATCAGAATTGTGGAATAATAGGCACACAACAAGCAGAATTATGGAACAATAGGCATGGAACCAACAGAATTATAGAACAATAGGCATGGAACCAACAGAATTATGGAACAATTTCCTTTTGGAGTGGGGTTCTTGAACATGAAAAATAATTATCATGAACTTTATTGCAAACTCCAAAGATAAATAGCTTGATCAATGAATAGTATTCTCATTATCTTTATTTTAAACACCAAAGATATTGCCATGATGCTCGTTGTCTGGTGGTAACATCGACGGCAGCTATGCTCACTTGGCGGGTACTCTAGTATGCTTGCCGACACTCATACCATAAGTCACAGAAACTCGGCGTAGCAGCTCGTTAATCCTGTTAATGATCAAATTACATCATATCAGTCTTAACAGCCGACCATGTCTCGATCACACTTCCTGTGCGTCTTGCAAGTCTGTCTTGCGCTAATGGCATCCTAATATTTGGTTAATTATTTCTCATCTCTACGCCGGCGCTGCCGCCATTGTTAGTCATGGCCCTAAATGCAGTCGCCGGTGTGTAAAGTTCTACATAGTATTAAGTGGCCAGCTTACGCTACGTCGCTGATGCTGGATGGAGCCACAAGCTCGAGTCTGACTGTAGTCACTTCTCTCGCCGTTACATTGACACCAGCATTGACTAAGTTTAATAGCTCTACCAGTTGAGAACCTCGTTATTTGAATAACAGTAGAATACACTTGATTATAGTTGATTCTATTTGTTTCTAGTTGCTTCCAGTAGTTTATAGTTACTTCTAGTAGATGTTTCCAGTCTGTTATCCCGACGCCTATTGAATGTTTTCTCTACTAGAGTCACTAACTCCGGTCGCTACTTCGAGAATAAAAAAAATATGATGCCGTTATCACATCTCAGACCGATAGCAGGGAACTACGTCAGGCCAATTTAAAGAAAGAAGAACAAGAACAAACTAACAAACATACGTTATTGCAAAGGGTCACACACTGGGCACGTAGGCCCGTCTTATATTAAGACAGGCAACCACGGCATGATCTAGAAACTTCACGACCAAAGTGCTGAGCTACTTTATAGTGCATGCTATCATCATCATCCCGAGGTTTGCCAAGTGCATCAGTGGTTCCTATAATAGACTTTCAAAATGACTCTCCATTATAAGCCAGTGTACTACCTCTGTAGCTATCATGTGTGAACGATCTTTAACGCCTTGTATTCATCTACTTTGTGGTCTTTCTCCTGTCTGCATTTCTGGTCCCTCTCTGGTGCCTCCCTGGTGCCTCTCTGGTGCGTCTCTGGTCCCTCTCCCTCCATAACGATCTTGTCCCTGTACATGTCCACACTATTGCATTGAGGAGCATCTGGCCGAGTGGCTGGGACGTCGGGCGCCCATTCGGGCCACCTGGGTTCGAATCCTCGATAAAGTGACGGATGTTATTTATGTCGGGGGCAAAAATCTGCACAGTTCGCGGCACCTACGCTAGCCAGCTCAAGCTTAAGACCCCCAGCCCCTTTCTGTCCTCCACCCCAAGGTACTATAGGCAGCAATGACAGTTTTATATTACAATGTTATTTTCCTCGTTATTATTATTTTTCTTGACAACCAATGCCTGTGAGATACATCCGTTTGTAACTATATTGTTCAATGAATTGTTACAACTCTTCAACAACATTTATATTAAAGGCGTATATGTGTTCAATGTCCAAATTTCACACCCGTATGTTGTCAAAGTGCATATGCATGCTCTATGTATTCTGACTTTTGTTGCTGCATCTGTTTCAACCCATAATGATCTTTATTGCTTTAGTTGTGTAGAGCAGTCTTTGTTACTTTAATTTCTATCATCATTTTTCCAAAGCCCGCCAGCTGTAGGCATAGATATTAAAAACTGCTCACTTTCAGTAATTTCTCTACAATGATATACTTCTGTTGTCATTAATATGTCGTCAACATATAAAGTTAAGATACTTATTTTTGATCTATTACAAAGAGATCGTATACTCCTGTGATAATATATTCTCTAATCTTCAGTATGTTGTGTACAGTATATAAGTTAGACAGATGAGGGGACAAAATGCAACCCTGTCGACTTTTTGTTCTGTATTAAACTAGTCTGTTGTATCATCACATATTCTCACGGCTGCCGTTTGTTCACTTTAAAGTGCTTTTATGATCTACACTAGGTGTAATGATAAGCCCATTTCTGTGACTATATTCTATCATTCTTCATGTTCGACACATTCATATGCCTTTGAGTTATCTATAAAGGAGATAGACATTACACTCTCTGTCTGTTTATATGGTTGCCTTCATGTTAAATATATTGTCAAATATACATCTATTTGTCTAAAGAAATTTTGTATTATATATATATATAGTAGGCCTCTTTCAGTCCTGAAGGACTATAGAGTTGTGCCGCTTGGGAGGTGCCTGGCAGCACCGCTGGTGACTGTATAGTCCAATTCGAGAATGACAATCCCTGTCGCAGTTTCCGCATCTGTAAGACGAGGCAAGTCCAGCAGCAAGTGACTGCTCTTTGAGCCTGTGCCGTCTCTCCTCAGTTTTTTGGATCTGATTGCGCTCAAAGAGCACCAGTCCGTTTCGTACATCTCTTCTCCAGGAGCATCTGTCTGTTGCAACTCTCTCCCACGTGTCTGGATCTATTCCAATGGTTTTAATATCTTGTTTACACACATCCCTATATCGCATTTGGGGTCTTCCGGTTGGCCTCTTTCTGTGGCTAGTTCTCCGTAAAGGAGATCTTTGGGAATACGTTCGTCCTCCATTCGAGATACGTGGCCCAACCACCGGAGGCGTCTCTGCTTGAGGAGGGTGTGCACTGTGGTAATATCTGCTCTTTCAAGCACCTGTTTGTTTGTTATGTGGTCTTTCCATGTTATGCCCAGGATACGTCTCAGACATCTCATGTGGAAGGAATTCAACTTCCTTTCCTGTCTTGAGTACAGGGTCCAGGATTCAGACCCGTAGAGTAGTGTGCTAACAACACAAGCTTTATATACTTGAGCTTTTGTACGCTCTGTTAGTCTATTATTCTCCCAAACTCTTTTAGCTAGCCTGGAAAATGTTGTGGCTGCCTTTCCAATGCGTCTGTCGATTTCTGTCTCTAATGAAAGATTATCTGATATTGTCGATCCCAAATACACAAAATCGTGGACGACCTTCAATTCGTAATTAGAGATTTTGATTGACGGAGGCGCATCAGCATCTTGTTCCATCACCTGTGTTTTATTTAGGCTAATGGTGAGCCCAAAGTCTTTGCAGGCGGCTGCAAAACGATCTATGAGCCTTTGGAGATCTTCTGCTGTATGAGTAGTCAGTGCTGCATCATCTGCAAAAAGTAGTTCTCTTACTGCATCTTGATCTTATTTTGGTCTTTGCCTTGAGTCTTGATGGGTTAAAAAGTTTGCCATCAGATCTTGTGTGGAGGTATATGCCTTCAGTGGCAGTCCCAAATGCTTGCCTTAAGAGAACAGCGAAGAAGATACCAAAGAGTGTAGGAGCAAGCACTCAGCCCTGCTTTACTCCGCTGCTGATGCTGAATGACTGGGATGTTGAGCCGTCAAATAAAATGGTCCCCTGCATGTTTTCGTGGAATGATTTCACGAGACTAAGAAGGGTGGGTGGACATCCAACCTTTTCAAGGACCTTATAAAGGCCGCTTCTGCTCACGAGGTCAAATGCCTTTGTGAGGTCGATGAAGGCAATATATAATGGCTTCCTCTGTTCTCTGCACTTCTCTTGGAGCTGCCGGAGTGAGAAAATCATATCGATGGTGGACCTGTTGGGTCTAAATCCGCACTGCGATTCGGGGTAGATTCTTTCAGCAAGAATGTATAATCTTTTAAGGATTACTCTGGCAAAAATCTTACCTGTAATGCTGAGAAGGGAAATGCCGCGATAGTTGTTGCAGTCGCTTCTGTCGCCTTTGTTTTTATAAAGGGTAACGATGTTTGCGTCTTTCATATCTTGTGGTATTGATTTTTCTCTCCAGCAGAGCTGTAATATTGCATACAGTTCTGGGATGATTGTTTCTTTGCTACATTTTAAAATTTCAGGTGGAATACTATCTTTTCCAGGTGCCTTGCCGGATTTGAGAGAGTCTAGTGCTTCGCTGATTTCTGTGAGGCAAGGTTCGTTATCCAAGGCATGCATGGCGGACTGTTGATCGATGAGCTTCTTCGCTGACAGTGTTATCCACTGAGTATAGCTCTGAGTAGTGTTCTACCCAGCGATCCATTTGTTTCGCTCGATCTTTTATGATTACCCCCTCAGTTGATCGTAAAGGGGCCATCTTATTTTTTGATGGACCGACAGCTTGCTTGATGCCCTCATCCATTCCTCTTATATTTCCAGTGTCTGCACAAGTTTGAATTTGAGCAGAGCCAACTCCATGCTCTCTGGTCTCTCCGCACGGCTTGCCATGCCAGTAGAAAGTGAAGTCCCTCTCCTTGATGCTTCCAGATTCTTGGAGTCTGGTCTCTTGCAAGGCGACAATGTCTATCCCCAGTCTTAGTAGTTCGTTGTTTATCACTGCAGTTTTGCGGGCATCCACAATCTCGTTTAGATCGTCTGAGATGCCAGGAGTCATGGTTCTTACCTTCCATGTTCCCAGCCTTAGGTCTGGTTGTTTTGTTTGTTTCTTGTTGCTAGGTGTATAGATTGCGGTCCATGTGTCAGGATTTTCCCCTAAGCTCCACACACCCTCAGGAGCAGATGAACCGTGGCGAGACAACACCTTATTGACTGGGGGCTGCCCAGCTTAGGCGGGCGGTAGCTGTCTAGTGAGATACGATGATCTCTCCCACCGTCGGAAGTAACCCCTGGCGCCTTGCTCTACGCCAATCGAGCATTAAGACTTATAACCGGCAAATGCTGCTTCCCGTGTTGTGTCACCGCTTTACGCGGTGCTGAAGTGACCTCTTCAGGGCACAAGCCTGGGCAATGGAAATCGGAGACCCAGCTGTTGCCCAGTAGCAGGTTCCCCCTCTCCACGTCACCGATGTTGACCAAGGGAAAGGCAGTAGCCAATGCAACTTGGCATCGGTGCCGTCGCAGGAGTTGCCAGAACTATGTTGTTTACAACATGGAACTGCCTTAGGGACTCCATCTCCGGATTTGTCCTCAGGGTTTACTCCCGAAGCCTTTCCCATATGGGTATACCCGCAAGGCAGCGGAGGTTTGAGATTTAGAGTTCCCTCTCTTAGAAGAGATACCAACCAAGGCTGACGAGCCTCACCTGCCCGGGAATCAATAAGGAGGGAAGTCTACCATTCTTCCTTCCTGGCAGTGACCATACTGATCGGATGACCGTAGCCATTGTCTCTACTGAGAGATCCTCTGCCCACCGTCACTGACTTGAAATCATAACCAAAAACTATCTGTAGGCTGCTCCCAAGTCCAATCCACCACCTGCTCCCATGGCTTCACGTTACCCTGTTGGGGGGGGGGGGGGGCTAAACGGGTACTCCACCTTGCCCAAGGGTGTCCCGTAGGCTAGCGGAGGGAAGGAGGTACCTTACTTCTCCTTTGATAGGGTATACCCCTACCCCGCTACCCTATATATATATATATATATATAATATATATATATATATATATATATATATATATATATATATATATATATATATATATATATATATATATATATATATACTTCCGGTACAATGGCGACAAAATGAAGCGTTACTTTTCGGAGGGACGCTATTTAGTGTTTTCCTTTGGATTTCGTGTGATTTCCTATGGATTTCCTGTGAATAGTGTTTTCCTGTGGATTATGTGATGTTACTTTGTGGTCATTTTATTGGAAGTTTTCAAAAGAAGCCACGGAAGGCAGGTAGTGGATGAAATTTTGAGGGCAGCCGACAGATATTTGTGGGTCATGGCCTCGAGCTTCACGACGGCAGGCAGAGGAACTCTTCGTGAGTCAATGGCTGCGGTCTCCGACCAGTAAGGTCACTGCCATAGAGGAAAGCAACGGCAAACTACCTCTTTAAACGTGCCTAGTATATCATGATTCGCTTAAAGACTGATCATCGCAAGACAAAGATAGAGACGTTAAAATTAGCAACTTGGAACGTTAGGACGTTAAACGACGACGAAAAATTGGAGAACATAAAACAAGAAATTGAAAGGGAAAAAATTAATATTTTAGGTATGTGCGAAACGAGATGGACAGGAGCAGGCATCAAGATAGAGGAAGATTTCAAGATTATTTATTCTGGAGGTGAAGATCATCATAGGGGAGTGGCAATTATTTTGGACCAGAAAACATCAAAATCTGTTCAAGGATATTGGGCCGTGTCGGACAGAGTTCTACTAGTTAAATTAAGTGGCAGACCTTTTAGCATAAATATTATTCAAGTATATGCCCCAACAGAAGAATCCAGTGAAGAATTTTATAATGAGAGTCTGCCTTAAAGAAATGAAAAAAATTCAGAAATAAACATCATAATAGGGGACTTCAATGCAAAAGTAGGAAATCAAGGGGATAGATACACAGTAGGAAACTATGGTTTAGGAGAGGATACAGACTCGTAGAGTGGGCAAAAGAACAGGAAATGATTGTAGGAAACACCTGGTTCAAGCA
This sequence comes from Cepaea nemoralis, assembly GCA_014155875.1. Classification (NCBI taxonomy): domain Eukaryota; kingdom Metazoa; phylum Mollusca; class Gastropoda; order Stylommatophora; family Helicidae; genus Cepaea; species Cepaea nemoralis. Next base: position 87,055 of record JACEFZ010000659.1, read on the forward strand.
ACACCCTAGAAGATTATGGACATGGAGGAGTCCTGATAGCAGGATTAGAAACCAGATTGACTACGTTCTGATTAGCAGAAGATTTAGAACCACATTAACACTAGCAAAAACAGTTCCCAGTGCTGATTGTTATAGTGACCACAGATTACTCACAGGAACATTGAGGATAAAGTTGAAGAAAGTCAAGTATATAACAGGAAACACTAAATATGATTTGTGTACATTGAGTAATGACAAGGAAATACAAAACAAATTCAACATAGAAGTACAGAACAGATTTGAAATTTTGTCTGATCTACAGATCCTATTCCAGGATGTGGATGATCAATGGGAAACGTTGAAGAATTCAATCAATGTGGCTGCAGAAACAACTATTCCAAAATTAAAGAAGGTGGGTCGTAAGAAATGGATGACTGAAGAAATTTTACACCTCATGGAAACAAGAAGACTCAACAAAAATAATTCTGTCAAATATGAAGAAATTCACAAGTCAGAATATTATTTAAGGAGGCAAAAGAAGCATGGCTTGAGGAAAAGTGCTTAGAAATTGAAAACCAACACAACAGTCAAAATACCAAATTAGTGCACAAAAGAATTCAGGAACTTACTAATAAAAGAACAAGTACATCAACAGGGTGTCTAAAAACTGAAGATGGCAAAATCATAATAGAAAAAGACCAGATTCTACATGTATGGACAGATTATGTGAAACACCTTTATGATGATAATAGAGACGAACAGTATGATATTAGATTTAATAATGAAGGACCGCCAATTTTGGAGATGGAGGTTCGAAATGTTCTTAAGCATATGAAAGCTGGCAAGGCCCCCGGTGCAGATAACATCACAACAGAAATGATTAAAGCTTTAGAAGAATTTGGACTAGAGCAAGTCACCAGACTGCTGAACACATTATGTGATACTGGAGATATACCTCCTGAATTATGTAACTCTGTATTTATTGCACTCCGAAAGAAATCAGGAACCTTGGAATGTGATCAACATAGAACAATTAGTATAATGAGTCACATCACAAAGATTTTGCTAAGAATTATCATGCAAAGAGTGAGGAAGAAGAGACAACCTGAAATAGGAGAAGAACAATGCGGGTTTGTAGAAGGAAAGGGTACAGTAAATGCTGTGTATATGCTGCGAACAGTTATTGAACGTGCTATAGAAGTAAACAAGGATATACATCTTTGCTTTATTGACTATACAAAGGCTTTTGATAGAGTTAGACATGTCAGCATGGTGGATATGCTTGCAGATCTACAAATTGATGGGAAAGACATTAGACTTATAAAAAACATATATTGGAAACAACAAGCTGCAATAAGGATTGATAATGAAGTGGGACAGTATCAGCCAATTAAGAGAGGTGTTAGGCAGGGATGTGTGATGTCTCCAGATCTTTTTTCCCTATACAGTGAAAATATTTTCAGAAATGTAGAGGATATAAATGGAATCAGCATTGGAGGACGAAACATCAATAACATTAGATATGCAGATGATACAGTATTAATTGCAGACAATGCGCAGGACCTGCAACAATTAGTAGATGCGGTTGTTGTACACAGTGAGCAACTGGGGTTAGAATTAAATTGTAAAAAGACTCAGGTTATGGTCGTCACTAGGAAGAAAGAAGTGCCACAATGTAATATACAAGTAAATGGAAATATTCTTCAACAAGTGAATCGGTACAATTATCTTGGAACAGTCATAACATCTGATGGGAGATGCCTTGAAGAGATTAGAACAAGAATCGCCATGGCGAAAGTAGCCTTTAGCAAGATGAAAAACATTCTGACCAATAAAAAGATGTCAATTGAAACGAGAAAAAGAGTGTTGAGGGGATACATAGAGCCTGTACTTTTGTATGGATGTGAAACTTGGACAATGAGCAGTCAAGCTGAAAAGCATCTGATGGCTGCAGAAATGTGGTTTCTGAGGAAAATGCAAAGAATACCATGGACAGACAGAAAAACCAATGACCAAGTACTACAGGAGACAAATGAACATGTAAACTGATTAGAGAAATTATACGTAGACAGTCAAAATTGTTTGGACATGTTATGAGAAGAAATGGATTGTAGAACTTAGTGACAACTGCCAAGATCGAAGGGAACAGACCAAGAGGAAGACCGAGGGGAAAATACCTGGATGGCTTGGCCACATGGCATGGACGAGACAGGAACACTGAGCTGATCCACGACACTGGTGATCGAGTGAAATGGCGAGTCATGACCGCCCACGCTTTCCGGCATGGCACATGATATATATATATATATATATATGTTTGCTTCTATTTTCTTATCGAATCTTCTCATGAGTATTTCAAATATCACTTCTCTTGCATCACTTATCAAGCCGAATGACATCATTTGGTGAATGGCGTTGCACTATTACATCAAGTCCGTAGCAATGTACATCCATCTTCGAGTAGCAGTTTTTCCGGTCTTATTTCCATAGCCTCTGAATGTCTCCAGTCTACCCACAAGACCGCAGGTTTATATCTCTCTTTTTGTCTGGTTTCTATCCCTTGACCTGGCTGACATGGGAGGCCCTACCAGACGTTGCGCAACCGTAGGCATATCTTCAGGGGTCATTTGAGCATGCAGGCCTTCTACCTCGTCACGGTGGAGACACATCAGTGGGGAAGCCCAATGGTTATATATAGGGAATATTGAAAAGTGGGATGTCCCGAAAAGCATACATTCGTTTGTGCAAACCAAACTACACAAACACTAGTACAGTGGTTCTCAACCTTTTTTGGCCCATGCCCCCCTTTACCATATGTCTAGAACGTCATCCCCCCTCCCTTTCAAATATCTCCCCACCCTTACACAGTATACATAAAAATTGAAGCTAAGTTTAATAACACATACTAGAACAAGTCTAGACATCTACATAAAACGTGATTTGCTGGTCTACTTACGTTATAAAACGAACTTCATTAGGGCGAGAAGTACAGAACCGTAAAATATAAAGGGAAAAACAATATCAAGTAACTGGTTCTTGTTTTAATGATCAAATATTAATGCGATCTTGAAATAATCTTAATTCCCCCCCCTCCCTAAAATTCCCCCGAAGGCGGGGGGGGGGGGGGGGAATTCCCCACCCGGTGAGAACCACTGCACTAGTAAATACCAGTTGTAGTGGAGAAAAGGATGTTAACATATTATACAGAGCCCACACTATTATCTGCATGTGACACTTGGGTAGTAAACAGAGGAGCCGATAAAGATATGATGATAGTGGAAATGTGGTTTCTGGGGGAAAATGGAAAGAATATCATGGTTGGGCAAAAGAGACAAGTGTGACAGTCCTGTGAGAAATAGAAAAAAAACCGTACGTTGGTTAGTGAAAATAGATGCAGTCAAGTTGTTATTTGAGCATTGGTATGAGCAGAAATAAACTTGAAAACTTAGTGACAGCTGGCAAAGTTGATGAGGAAGCAGGGGGGAAGCAAAGAGATAAATACATTGATTGTTTAGCAAAACCGCATAACTGGAGCACGAATACAGTTCCTTTCTTTCCGTTTTCTCGTTGTGAATTTAAGCGAATTCCTTGCACGTCTGCTACGAACGAACGAACGAAAGAACGAAGGCACTTTATTTTGAAAGGGTCACAAATTTGGCACGCTGGCCCGTCTTAAATTCGGCTCTTCCAATCTTCCATCTTTCGTTCATCAGTTGTGCATGTTACACTACTTCTGGTGCACTGGACTAATTTTTGCGTGTGGATTAGCTTTCCCTATTAACAGTGCCAAACGCCATCAGGCGAACCTACTCCGACTTTTGAGTTACTTGTAATTTACGTCCCCAACAATAAGTCAACATTTTAGACGAGCTGACCGGTGTAGCGGTTGAACCCGCTACCTCTGCATCAGCACACCGGAAGTTTAAGAACGAGCGCTCTTATCCATTCGACCATGGTGTCCTCCAACACGGACCTGATTCGAGAGTCTGGTGATCGTGTGAGATAGAAGTAAATCATCACCCACGCTTATCTGCATGGAACATAATGATGATGATGGGATGATGATGATGATGATGATGATGATGATGATGATGATGATGGGATGGTGATGATGATGATGATGATGATGATGATGATGATTGTGATGATGATGATGATGATGGGATGATGATGATGACAAGTAAAATATAAAGGACCTACTGTCAATGTCATTGATAACATGATGCCAGGTCCTTCTTGTATTCGCCAACGGACATTCACTTGATGCTGCGGTCAACATCACACAGGTCACCTGACCCACTGAACAATTTTGCGATTTCTGTTTTATGAGGCTGGGTGAACCACGGAACCGATGGCCGCGACAAAATCCCGTCTCGAAGTAAGACTCGAATCCACAGTCACAATGTCACCACTGCTACCAGAATTAGCAGTACTGCTTGAAATAGACAGAAGTTTAGTTTAGTTTAGTCTAGTCGACATCACGGCACACGAGTGTAACTCATAAGTGCTCCATTATACTCCTAACTCAAGCTTGAGTCCGGATAATCTCAGCTCAGTGCACGAACTCCGTAGCACCGGCGGGGATCCTGAAATACTTTGGGTAGATTTTCAACTCGAAATTTTGCCCGAGCAGCACCCTTAGGCTACTCTTTTTCGATTTCCAACTGCCAAAGGATTTTTTACGTGCGCAACAATACACACGGACGTCCGATCTCACTACCTAGAGACCAGTGTAAATTTTGTTACTAGAAGTCGACGTGAAAAATTCCCGGCCTTCACCGGGGCTTGAATCCGGCATTATCAGCACTCGAGGCTGACACCATACCTCGAAACTACTCAGACAAAAGTGTAAAACGCAATACACAAACTGTGTTGTTGTTTGTAAGCACAAACGTCATAAACAAAATATTGCACGGTGTCTTGCCTGGCATATTCCGTTGCATCTCGTCGGGTGCTTAACTGCAGAGTTGTATATCATATGTAGGAGACACACGAATAATACTGTAACAGGAATACTAAGTATATAGTCGTTGATACTATTCGAAGGTCGAGAATATTAGTCCCACGGAAGTCTAACACTTAACAGGAAGTCTTTCTATTTGCACAGCAGCGGTTGCAATCGCCTAATAGATATTTCTTCTATATATTTGAGCAGTATGTCAGATCTTAGTTAGATATGACTGAGCTACCGTATGACAGTAGACGGTACTGCCTGCTTCTGTTAGTTCCGAATGTGGGGCGACGCTTACCAAACCCGACACCCCACATTGTGCCAATGGCTTCGGGCGGAGGAGAGCAATTGGGAGGGTGCAAGCCTTATCCAAGTGCGAGGAAATGCAACCTAAATATTAAATTCAGGGCAGGGAGACCAGGCTCTAAGCCTTGGTTGGCAACTGGTTTAGGATCGAAGCTCTGACAGGCGTACAGTTAGAGCATTGCTCTGCTGATCCAGCAGTTTCTGCAGCTTGTCTTGTTCCAGATGTATTGGAGTTACGTTTCCTCTGGAGTAAACTAGGCAGGCCGAGAGAGGCATCATGCTGCATGGGCAACCCATGATCTCTAATTTCAACTCAGGCTTTGTGCTATGGAGAGGTATAATTCAATTTTACAAACTATCGTCTGTCAAGACGGCAAGGGGTCAGTCAGTCTTATTTGCGCAATTGATTATTGTTCGCCGAATACAGTATACAAAATACATCTTGTGTTGTTGCTTGTGGTGTTATTGTTGTGTTTGTTGTTGTTGTTGTTGCTACCTTTCTGTTTGACTATCACAAGCAATTCATACAACGATGATCATCCTATTGTCAAGACTGCACGAACTCCTACAGACATTTCACATGATGATGACAAATAATCACTAAGCATGACGCTATGCATCATGGGAAGTTTACACTGGGAAACCCAGATGTCGCAACCTCAGCTGAATGCTTGGAGTGTTAATTAGTACATAGTTAATGGATGTGTACGTGGTCGTGCTTACATATTTAACTTAGCACATAGTTCATGTGCCCAGAGAGTGCGTGTGCGTAGATGGTTAAATGTGCGCCCCCCTCCCTCCGCAAGCAGTGAACCCCATTTTCCCAGGCATCATAACAGTGGACCCCACTTCTACAATCCAGCCAACTGTGAAACCAACTTCTACAATCCGACCAACAGCGGATCCACTTCTACAATCCGACCAACAGCGGACCCCACTTCTACAATCCAACCAACAGCGGACCCCACTTCTACAATCCTACCAACAGCGGACCCCACTTCTACAATCTAACCAACAGCGGACCCCACTTCTACAATCCTACCAACAGCGGACCCCACTTCTACAATCCAACCAACAGCGGACCCCACTTCTATAATCGAACCAACAGCGGACCCCACTTCTACAATCCAACCAACAGCGGACCCCACTTCTATAATCGAACCAACAGCGGACCCCACTTCTACAATCCAACCAACAGCGGACCCCACTTCTACAATCCTACCAACAGCGGACCCCACTTCTACAATCCAACCAACAGCGGACCCCACTTCTACAATCCAACCAACAGCGGACCTCACTTCTATAATCGAACCAACAGCGGACCCCACTTCTACAATCCAACCAACAGCGGACCCCACTTCTACAATCCTACCAACAGCGGACCCCAACCTTTATAATCCGACCAACAGCGGACCCCACTTCTACAATCCGACCAACAGTGGACCCCACTTCTACAATCCGACCAACAGTGGATCCCAAAATGCTCAGCCTCACCAACGGTGGACCCCATTGTCTAATCGAGACGTCAACTTTTAAGCCCAGTTTAATCCAGGTGTAGGGGTTGACGTCCCTTCCTCGCTATCAGCGCACGGGAAGTGTAGGTTATAGACCCACACATCGACACATGAGACTTCCCCTGCATTAGAGGTAATGTGTCAGTCTCCAAAGAAGCGATCCCCTCTTGAAACACACAAACACATTCATACACACACGTGCTCACACACACACACATACACACACAGACATGCGCGCGCACGAATGCACACACTTAGATAGATCGCATACTTGTATCAAAATTCTCTCTTTCAATCTATAACCAGCGAGAGTGTAACTGATCCCAGCATCTCATTTTGCTTAAACCTAAATTATTCGACATACATCGCTTCAAAATCTAACCGTATTATCTGCATTCCAATTATCCTGACTAATTAGTCAACTCTTAAATGCCTATTATAAGTACATTGACTGCGGAAACACGGAGTCGCCGAACAGAATGGCCGCTGTCGAGCTTGCGCATGCGTCGCTCATGTCCAGGAAGCGGCTTGTGTTGATGGCACTATTGATTCACCAATTTTCCTTCTTCCATCATTAAGAGAGTACAGACAACTGGTATTGGCCAGAACCACTACAGGCCTCAACATCCATATTTGTTTTGTGTTCCCAAGCTGCATTGTTTGTTGTAAAAAGCATTTGGGTATCGTATGGTTGTGGCATCACGTGCACAACACCAAATGCTGGGTTGTAGTTCTTGTATGGATGTCATATATCGGCGTGTATTGCTGTGCTGTTCCGGCTGTATGCTAGCGGTAATATATCGGAGTTGCTGTTCACGTAAGACTGTGTTTCTTTGCTGTGTTGTAATATGTATCTGATAAATTTGCAGCCTGTGGTTCTAGGGGTATTATTAAGTGTAGCACTGTTTAGTTTAGTTTAGTTTAGTCGATGGATCAACATCACGGCACACGGGTGCAACCCATAAGTGCTCCTTTCTCCTCTTAACTCAAACCTGAGTCTGGAGAAACTCAGCACAGTGCACGAACTCCGTAGCACCGGCGAGGATCCTGAAATACTTTGGGTAGATTTTTAACTCGAAATTTTGCCCGAGCAGCGCCGTAAGGCTACTCTTTTTTCGATTTACAACTCCCAGGGGATTTTTTTACGTGCGCAACAATACACACGGTCGTCCGATCTCACTACCCTGAGACCAGGAGAAATTTAATTACTAGAAGTCCACGTGAAAAAATCCCGGTCCTCACCGGAGTTTGAACCCGGGACCTTCTGAACTCGAGGCGGACACCATACCTCGAGACCACGCAGCCCCCTTGTGTGGCAATGGTCTAACTGTAAGATTATCATCATCGATTGCAAGTGTGAGTGATGATGGTTCGCCATCTCACATTATCTCCATAGTAACACAAATAGTACACGTTTAATAAACTAAAGATAAGAGATACTGATGCATGTAACTGTAGTGTTGGTCAAATGACAGTTAAATATTTATTGCAGGAATGTCCCACATACTGGCACCTTGCCGTCATGACAGACGATAGTTTTTTACATTGTGCTTCGAAAAATGCATGATAACAACAACTCATGGCAATAGCGAATGTGATCAGACAATTCGCGCGGTAATTGTTCGTCCACAATAGATGCATGTGAACACATGGTTATTTCTATCATCACGCACCATCTGATGCCTCGCACGCTTGGTGTGTGACCTATCTGAAATAATTTTCTCCTTTGTCTTCATTCCATTTCTGATCTTTTCCTCCATACAACGTGATCAGCGGCGCCCAATATCAATGCCTGTGTCAGTCATGTCCTGCTTAAACACCTGCTTTTTACCGCAGTACAGACTGTCCAACATATACAGAACATACAAAGTATTCTAGAAAGGTATTCTAACATACACCCGCTTTATTTGAACACAAACTATATAGGGATGTTAACGAGCTTAAGTTGACTGCTGCTTTCTTTGCATTTATTCATATTGACGTCTTAAGGTGAACGAAGAAGAAGCCGCACTGAAACAACAACATATACATATGTCCGCAAAACTGCAGACAATAAATAGCATATTCATACCAACCCTATGCTACCAATGTCAACCTTGGACATTATCCAAATTACCCTTTCACGAAATCAACACTTGCGAGATGACATGCCAGAGAAGCGCTACCAATGTAATCACCCGGAACCGAGTAATAAATGTTGTTAACAGACAGACAGTGGGATCTACACCTTGTGCCACCAACACTGAACAGCAGGAGATCAAATGGCTTGACTGCTACGAGAGCAACGGGACACCAGAGAAGAAAATGTATTAATGGCATGAAAGACATTGTACTATCTCACGGAATAACATTAGCTAATGCAGTGGTTCTCAACCTTTTATGTCCCGTGCCCCCCCCCCCCCTTTCATCATATTTTCAGAACGCCATCCCCCCCCCCCTTTTTTCGTATTTCCTACCAAAAATATGGCCCGTTCCCCCCTTCACTATATTTTCAGACCGTCATTCCCCCATTTCGTATTTCCTACCTAAAAATCCCGCCCCCGACCCTACACAGTATACGTAATAATGGAAGCTAAATTTAATAGCACATACTAAAACAAGTCTAGACGTGAAAACGTGATTTATGGGTCTACTTACTAATGAATTTTAGAAGGGTGAGACGTACAGAACGGTAAAATGTGAAAGGAAAAACAATATCAAGTAATCAGTTCTTGTGTTAACGCGATCTTGAAATAATCTTAATTCCCCCTGGAAATCATAAAATCCCCCCCCCCCCCTGGGAGGGAGGGGGGAGGGAATTCCCTACCGGTTGAGAACCACTGATCTAGTGTCACCCATGAGCGCTGGAACGCTAACTGTTTCCTCACCACGCTTGACGGCAAAAGTAGAAGATGTTGGTGATGATACTGAAAGCTCTTATAATTCTCAGCAGACTATATGTATGTTTTCTCACTGATCGTTTGGTTGAAATCAGTCGTTAAAGACTGGTAACGTGATTCTACCTTTTCTCTCTCTCTCTCCCCCCCCCCCCCCTTCCCGCATATCCTTTACAGGACATTGCAGTCAACACCAGCATTTTCAGCTGATGTTGATGTCTTGGCGAGTTTTACGTTCAGTTGTTTACCATTGCTTTCTGAACGACCGGCTAACATGCCCTCCGTAAGTAACCCCAACGCCAGAAAGCCCTGCGATCCGACCTTGCTATGGTGAAATAGCAGGACATTCTATGGATGTCTAGTGAGTTATCATCATCCTGGGCCATGCCGATACTAATGGGCGGTTATGTTTCGCCATCTCACACGATCACCAGAGTCGTCGATCAACTCAGTGTTCTTGTCTCCACCATGCCACGTGGCCAAGCCTTCCAGATATTTTCTTCTCTGCCTTCCCATTGTTCTTTTCCCCCTCAATTTTGCCAGTTGTCACCAAGTTCTCTAATTAATTTCTTAAAATAACGTATTAAAGAAGTGATTATAATTTGATTATGGTACATTTGGTTTGGATTGTCAATGATCAAGTTTATTACACAAATATCTCCATTGATGCTCCAGTCTCCTCCCACAGATCACACACAGATATCTCCATAAGTGCTCCAGTCTCCTCCCATAGATCACACACAGATATCTCCATGCTCCAGTCTCCTCCCATAGATCACACACAGATATCTCCATAAGTGCTCCAGTCTCCTCCCATAGATCACACACAGATATTTCCATAAGTGCTCCAGTCTCCTCCCATAGATCACACACACATATATCTCCATAAGTTCCCCAGTCTCCTCACATAGATCACACACATATATCTCCATGCCCCAGTCTCCTCCCATAGATCACATACAGATATCTCCATGCTCCAGTCTCCTCCCATAGATCACAAACAGATATCTCCATAAGTGCTCCAGTCTCCTCCTATAGATCACACACAAATATCTCCATTAATGCTCCAGTGTCCTCCCATAGATCACACACAGATATCTCCATAAGTGCTCCAGTCTCCTCCCATAAATCACACACAGATATCTCCATAGGTGCTCCAGTCTCCTCCCATAGATCACACACTGATATCTCCACACTCCATTCTCCTCCCATAGATCACACACATATATCTCCATAAGTGCTCCAGTCTCCTCCCATAGATCACACACATATATCTCCATTAGTGCTCCAGTCTCCTCCCATAGATCACACACATATATCTCCATTAGTGCTCCAGTATCCTCCCATAGATCACACACATATATCTCCATAAGTGCTCCAGTCTCCTCCCATAGATCACACACATATATCTCCATACTCCAGTCTTCTCCCATAGATCACAAACAGATATCTCCATAAGTGCTCCAGTCTCCTCCTATAGATCACACACAAATATCTCCATTAATGCTCCAGTGTCCTCCCATAGATCACACACAGATATCTCCATAAGTGCTCCAGTCTCCTCCCATAAATCACACACAGATATCTCCATAGGTGCTCCAGTCTCCTCCCATAGATCACACACTGATATCTCCACACTCCATTCTCCTCCCATAGATCACACACATATATCTCCATAAGTGCTCCAGTCTCCTCCCATAGATCACACACATATATCTCCATAAGTGCTCCAGTCTCCTCCCATAGATCACACACATATATCTCCATTAGTGCTCCAGTCTCCTCCCATAGATCACACACATATATCTCCATTAGTGCTCCAGTCTCCTCCCATAGATCACACACATATATCTCCATTAGTGCTCCAGTCTCCTCCCATAGATCACACACATATATCTCCATACTCCAGTCTTCTCCCATAGATCACACACATATATCTCCATTAGTGCTCCAGTCTCCTCCCATAGATCACACACATATATATCTCCATACTCCAGTCTCCTCCCATAGATCACACACATATATCTCCATTAGTGCTCCAGTCTCCTCCCATAGATCACACACATATATCTCCATTAGTGCTCCAGTCTCCTCCCATAGATCACACACATATATCTCCATAAGTGCTCCAGTCTCCTCCCATAGATCACACACATATATCTCCATACTCCAGTCTTCTCCCATAGATCACAAACAGATATCTCCATACTCCAGTCTCCTCCCATAGTTTAGTTTAGTCGTTGGATCAACATCACAGCACACGGTTTAACCCATAAGTGCTCCGTTTTCTTCCTAACTCAAACCTGAGTCTGGAGAAACTCATCTCAGTGCACTTTGGGTAGATTTTTAACTCGAAATTTTTCCCGGGCAGCGCCGTTAGGCTACTCTTTTTCGATTTCCAACTGCCAAGGGATTTTTTACGTGCACAATAATACACACGGGTGTCCGATCTCACTACCCAGAGACCAGGGGAAATTTTATTACTGGAAGTCCAGGAGGATTTTTTAAATAAATCCCGGTCCTCACCGAGGCCTGAACCCGGGACCTCCAGCACTCGAGGCGGACACCATACATCGAGACCACTCAGCCCCCCCCCCCCCCCCCCCGTCCTATATATCCTCCCATAGATCACACACAGATATCTCCATGCTTCAGACTCCTCCCATAGATCACACACAGATATCTCCATGCTCCAGTCTCCTCCCACAGATCACACACAGATATCCCCATAAGTGCTCCAGTCGCCACCGATAGTTAACACACATATATCTCCATAAGTTCCCCCAGTCTCCTCCCATAGATCACACACAGATATCTCCATTAATGCTCCAGTCTTATTCCGAAGGTCACACAAGAAGCGTCTCAGCCCAGTTAGCGAACTCCGTAGCGCCGGCGAGGATCCAAATGTGCGTATAGCAGAGTCACACATGCTACAGTTTGATTAGTTGATAGCTTCTTTAGGTGGAAAGTTGTCCCGGGCCACGGTTTGACGGCCAGCTCTTTGTAATTTTGAACTGCCGATGCAATTTTAACGTGCACAATAATCCTACGAGTCGTTCGCCATTGTCTGATAACTCTAGGGGTCCAACCCATTGCCCAGGATCAGGGAGCAGTACTCCAACCTTTGTCTGTTTTATTTTGTCCAAATCCAAACACTCAACAGATTGAGATGACCCTGGCTAGCTCGAGCCAGAGACAGATGATATAACCTCTGACCTAAGGTTAGATAACTACTACATGGTGTATTTTTAATGACTGTGCAGTGTTTGAAAATATTGCCGGTCCAAAGTTTTGTATTTACCAATGCATGGAATTTATAGAGGGTGAATACAAAACTTGGACCGGCCATTCTTTCAAACACTACACAGTCATTAAAAATCACCCTTTATAACCACACAACACTTTCGTGTTGCTCCTGTTATATTACAAGAAACAGCGAACAGCCTGTTATATTCCTGGGCTGTGACGGACACGGTCTAAGAATATTGGTCGCCATGGCACAAAGCTACTGAAATAACATTAACAGTTTCATCACAATGTCTAATGTTTAAAGGGGTCAACTTCATCAGGAGGTCCCACTTGCCACCGGGCAAGCTGACATCATGGCCGGTCCACCACTGTCTCTTAGTTTTTTCGTTATGTGCGGTCACTGGCCGTTTGATAATAAGGTTAGATAACTACGAAGAGATTAAAAGTGATTATGGTCCCTTGTTACTATTCTTATTTCATATGTCCAGTTTGAGGCTTGTCGTTTGCAGAATGCCGCTCCGTCGCTCAGAGCAAAGTCAATTATAAATGCTGACAATGCTGATCCTTTCCTCACGCCTTTTCCATTGTTATAGTGTTTCTTAGTGTCTCCTGCTGACAGCCGTTTTGGTGAAAGACTCATCGTTCTGGCCAGTGTCCCTGGATCGCGCCTGCCGCTGCTTCTCATCCTATCCCAAATGTTAAATATGCCTCAATTACGTTCCTTTTCCCAGAAGACATCGTTTATATATGCCTATAATATACTCGTTGACGCGTTGGTGTAGTGGTTACGACTTTATGCTGATAATGGCATGTATCACGGTCCTATAATGCATAATTTGACGATATAAATATAAAAGACAAAATGAAGACGGGTGTATAGTGATATATATATATATATATATATATATATATATATATATATATATATATATATATATATATATATATATATATATATATATACGTGTATAGACATACATATATATTATTACATTATGTATAGTATATATGTATATAGCGACAGTGCGTGACAGGTAACATGGGACTAACATTACACTCAGTAGTTGCCTATGTGATTGTGTTACGCGCTGATCGTTTGGTGCGCGCGAACCATGCAGTGTAAAGACCGGAAGGAAAAGAGTTTAGTTACAAAATGGAGGTGATAGAATCCCGCTGTGGAGTTAGTTTAAAGTTTAAGTGTTAGGTAGCAGGTGGTGTTTTATCCTAGATTATAATAGAGCCATTAGAAATGTTTTAGATAACTCCAGGTTATAAGCTTAGGAAGCAATCCCTTGTCTGTGTTTCAGTGTTACGTCACGTCAGTTATTTATGGCGTGATAGATGCGTGTATTCGGAAAGAAATGATAAACTACTGAACGTAAACTTGCCCAGGAATCACGAACAGCCAAAAAATGCTGGGGTTGACTGCAACATCCTGTAAAGGATATGCAAGAGGATATGTGCGTGTAATTGCAAGAATGCTTATCAACTTGACTCATTATGGGCAACGTGCAGAGGTGACGGTCGGGAGAATGTATATATGCTAATACTGAGAGACTGGTTTGAGTCGGTTAGGTTTGGGAGGCGATATCTCCCTTGGTCATGTGTTTGCATAGCTAGCGTTGGGGTGGCCAGGTATTGCTAGCATTGAGGTGACCAGGCCCTGGAGACGTTGATCCCTCCCCCATGACCATCGCGTGATGGTAATAAAGATTAGTGTATGCGATCGCACCGAATTTCGTAGATCTGCATCGTCGTTTACAGCGTTTCTTTTAGTGTAGGTCATCACGACCGAATGGACAGCAGCGCTTGCTCTTAAACTTCTGGTGTGCTGATGCCGAGGTGGCGGATTCAACTCCTACACCAGTCTGTTGGACTAAAATGTTAACTTTTCATCCTTGACTTGGGAATGTAAATTACAAGTACCTTAGAAGTCCGAGTGGGTTCGCCTTATGACGAGGGGCATTGGCAATAGACAAAGCTAATCCATACGCAAAATTAAGCCTGAACATTGTAGGGTAAGAGTTTGATGCCAGCTCTCGCTGTTCTCTACGGGAGGGAAAGAATGGCCGCCTATAACACCTTGTACTCAGGCCTACAAAATGTGAAGGTGCTAACCCTACATATACCCACAGTATGTTCCTGCTACGCAGGGTTGTCCGTGGGACATAATTTACATTGCGTGGTAATTTATGCATGTCACATCCCATGCCGTCCCATGGAACTTTGCCATGGGATTCCCATGGGAATAACATTGCCATGGCCAAGCCTGGCCGTCTTGTCCATGGGACATGTTTTTCTGTCCCATCCAATGGTATTTTATTCCTGTCCCATCCCGTCCCATCCCATCCCTACACTATTCAGAAAATCCCCCTTTTTTCCCCACGGGATTCCCATGGCCAAGCCTTCTGCTACGGGTCTTGTTTTCTCGAGAGCCGCGGCAACGTAGTGGCTTCACGCTTACCTGCTTTCCCGGTGATCATGGGTTCGAATTCTCATTGAGGTTGGTTTGTGTAAACTGACCTGGACTGCCACGCGGACCCAGCCTCAATTGGGCACCAGTAAGTGGCTAGGGAAGTGAAGGCGGCACCAGTAAGTGGCTGGGGAAGTGAAGGACGGCACCAGGAAGTGGCTGGGGAAGTGAAAGCGGCACCGGGAAGTGGCTGGGGAAGTGAAAGCGGCACCAGGAAGTGGCTGGGGAAGTTAAGGCGGCACCAGGAAGTGGCTGGGGAAGTAAAGACGATCAGCGAGATATTGACCACATCCACCCCCTCCCCTTTCCCCACTCGAGTGCCGCTGTCAGCGAGATATTGACCACATCCACCCTCCCTATCCTTGAGTGCCGTGGTCTGTAAGAATGTTTGCTTAGTACAATATACACAATGAGTCACAAGGTGTGTGAAAGAATCCTTTACTTTACCTTATTTATACGAGGGAGGTTCATATCTAAACCTTAATTGTGTGTGTGTGTGTGTGTGTTGTGTGTGTGTGTGTGTGTTGTGTGTGTGTGTGTGTGTGTGTGTGTGTGTGTGTGTGTGTGTGTGTGTGTTTTCTAAAAAAAGTAAATAACTAATGTATAATTTTTTTTTTCGATGTAGTCACCACTGCATTCAATGCAAGTCCTCCAGCACCGATAATGTGTAGAAAAAAATATTATCTTGGTCGCGTGTGTAAACCACTCATGCACTGCCTGCTGTACATCTTCATCGGACCGAACAGTTTTAAAACTTCCTACTCCACTCATACTCTTGCTGGGCTGACAGGCGTGCATCACCATACCGAACATTAATTCACCGATGAATTTATATCGGGTTTCACCACTTCACTGATCAAACAATGGATAACAGAACGCTGATCCTCTTTGGTGCATGCCAAAAGTGGGGGCGACCATATTTAAACAATCCTTATGACGTACCATGTGATGTCACGTGCTTAACACTCTTGACATCCTTAACAACAATATCGACAGGTTACAAGGCAATGGCGTGGTTATTATAATTTCCATCACACTTTTTTAAGGTTTTCATTTGAAGCGCCCTCGCAATAGACTCGCGGATTGTTGCCAATATGCGAGGTACTCCCACTGTAAAAAAGTCAGATGTCTCCTTATCTGTTCTCATTGTACAGTGAACATATAATGAGATCTACAGAAATGTGCCAGGGATCCTGGTTGGTGGACATAATATAAATAATTTATGTTATGCTGATGACACCTTCTTGATAGCAACAAGTCAGAAGGAACTACAGGATATGATAGATACAGTGGTTGGTAAAAGTGAAACAAATGGGCCTTAGCTTGAATAACTGAAAAACAAAGATCATGGGGATGTCAAAGATAAAGATTGTGCCTTAGTGTGTAGTTAAGGTAAATGACATTATGTTGGGGGAAAGTATGGAAATTAAAACATCTAGGCACACGTAAAACATCATGCGGGAGATGCATCACTGAGATAATGAACAAACTAGACAAGCAGAAATCCCTTATATCAGAATGAAGAAAATTGTATGCATTAGGTATTTGTCATCGGAAGTTAGAAAAAAAGAGTTCCTGCATGTTACATAGAACAAGTTTTAACATAAGGCTGTGAATCCTGGACAATTAGTAAACAGGCGAAACAATTCCTGGAAGCTTTGGAGGAATGGTTTTAAAGAAGATGCTGAAAATTAATTGGTCAGACACAATGAGCAGTCATGACGTTTTAAGGGAAGCTGAGTCGCAAAGACAACATATCACAAACATCAGATAGAGGAAGCCATCGTGTTTGTGCCAATTATGAGAAGACAGAAACTGGAATATGTTGTGACAATGCGAAAGCTTTGTGGAAAGAGGGATAGAGGTAGACAGCATGAGAAGATGCATAAAAGTCTTGTGTCATGGTACGGAAGGGAGTCACTACACGAATTGATCCATGCCGTCGGAAATGGCAATTTGTGAGGATGCATGATCGCCCACGTCTGTCGGCAAGGCACTGGATGATAGTGATGAAAGAAGTCAGTTTGGCCATGGAGCTTTATGCGCTTGAGCTTAAACTACCGGTGCGATGAAGGTGATGTACAGGGTTTATTGCCTACACCGGTCAGTTATACTTCAACATCGGCTTCTTGTTCAGAAATCCATGGCAAACTACTGAACGTCAACTTGCTTAGTTTTCTGAACGACCGTCACCCATACTATTTCATTTTAAAAAAAAAAAAAACGCAAGGCTGTCTGCTGCCAAATCGCCCGCAGCTGTGTTTCTAACGCAGGTATACGGGATTACGAACTGCGACCGTAACACCTTCGCCACGGAACTTGCATACAAATGGGTAACTTTTATATTTACATTTTCATGTCGTGTTTTTCATGTCGTGTTTTTCATGTAGTTGTCTCGGCGTGTCTTTGTCGTTTATGTCTTTACGAAGGATTTCGCCGCAACGTCCATTTTGTCACTAACGATCGTTTTCTAGTAAAGCTTACCGTCAGCTTCTCGAGTTTTGGTGATTCATGCACAAATGACACGCACCATTCCAGCCTACCACCCACTTTCCGTCGACTAATCAACACAGACTATCTGTGGAATATCACCACATTAAACCCACACCAACGCCCCTTTACACCCAAATGTGGAAGAGGAAAGAATAAACACGTAAGTACCCGGAAGCTTCAAAGTCCGCAATGTTTCCCCAGGAAAATAAATAGGTCGAGGTAGGGCCATGTGGACCCGGGGACAATAAACTCTTGCAGAACTAGAATGGATTTTACGCAAGCGATGACTCACCTGTTTAAGGCCGTTATTGCATGTTACATATTGAGTGCTCATTAATATTCAATTAAACAGGTGCCCACAGGAGCAGGATTTGACACCAGGACAGTTTTAGTGCTTGTTTAATTCAGTGGTTCTCAGCATGTGTGTTATACCCCCTCTTGTGTCACGCTCATGGAGAGAAAGACTAGAAAAATTAGTTTAAAGGTCAGATGATCGACTTCGTTGCACCGGGTTTTATCCCATATGGGTCGACCGATTTCCGCCGGTTATACTTTATATTTGACGATGAAACAGGTAAATCTATTTGTTGTTATTTGAATCCTTGAGGTGGAGTTATTATTAAACGGAAAACCATGAATATAAATATGCTTGTGTATATAGGTCAGCAGGCCAGACTACAATCAGTATTTCCCTCAGCGAATAACAAAGTGTATAGCTGCTAGCTATTCTCGTCGCACTCTGGTAACATATATATTTAACACGTCCACGCAATCGACATGTAGTATTAGTTCCAGTGTATATTCTATAAGGGGCGTTCATTTGAAATCCGTTTGTGCCGCACCGCGCGTAATTGCGTACGTTGAACATGATCATGTCATAGTCATGTGATAAGTACTGACTAATGAATGAAATAGCACGTGCTTATCGTCCCATGATGCATAGGTTCTGTTTCTGACCATTGAGAAAATGGACGGGTTGATCCAAAATCCGTCCAAAGAAGCTCAAAGAGCGGTGATTCAGTTTCTTTCATTTGAAGGATGTCGACCAGTGGACATTCATCGAGGAATGCAGGCAGCATACGGTAACAAATGTGTGTCGAAGAAAACAGTGACAGACTGGGCACGAATGTTTCCGAAAGGACGTCAGTTCACGACAGATCTTCGACTGCCGGGTCAAGCGCATATTGTTGCAACAGAAAAAAAACATCGCCAAAATTGATGCAGCAGTACAGATGAACCGTTGTCGATGCATACGTTGGCTGGCGAAAGAATTTAATGTGTCAATTGGGACAATTCAAAAGGTCGTTCGTATGAAACTGCAATATCAGAAGGTGTGTGCACAGTGGGTACCACTGATGTTGACCGACCACCAAAAAGAGGAACGCGTGAAATGGTGTTTGAACCACTTGGTAGTGGAGGGTGATGCATTTCTCTTCCGCATAGTGGCAGGCGATGAATCATGGTGTCACCACTTTGAGCCGATCAGTAAAAGAGAGAGCATGCAATGGAAGCATGCTGGATCACCAAAATCCAAAATATTCAAGTTACAGGTTTCTGCTGGTAAGGTTATGCTGAGCGCATTTTGTTTTTACCATGAATGGCTATTGTTGGCCGACTTTAAAGAATCTGGTGCCAACATCAACTCTACCCACTACTTGCGACTTCTTCTGACCAACCCATGGTGCATAATTCATTCAAAATGAATGCTTTGTTAAATTATACCACACCTGTTAATGTTTCTTTCGTGCTTTTGTAATAAAGCCATTGGAACGGGTTTTTAATGAACGCCCCTAAATGACATTTATCCTACACGTGAAATTATAAGTGACATTTATCCTACTCATTAAATTATAAGTGACATTTATCCTACTTATTAAATTTTAAGTGACAATTTTCCTACACATGAAATTGTAAGACATTTTTCCTACACATGAAATTGTAAGTGACATGGAGACGACCACGATCTCTGTTTTCTGACAATTCAATTCAAAACATATTTCTCACTGTGTATATTAACCTTATCCACCAATTGTTGTAGATCCTGTTCGTTGTCAGCAATCAATACTGTATCATATCCTACACATGTAATTAAAACTGAAAAATATCCTACACATGTAATGGTAACTATAGTATATCCTAAACATGTAATTATATCCTGCACGTGTAGTTGTAACTATAATATACTTGTTTAAGTGTAACGATAATATATCCTACACATGTAATTGTGATTGAAACAAATCCTACACATGTAACTGTAGCTATAATATATCCTACATATGTAATTGTAGCTAAAATATATCGTACACATGTAATCGTAACTGAATTCTATCCTAAACATGCAATTATAACTGAAATACTGCCTATACATGTAATTGTACATATAATGTACACAACTATGATCGTTCCATTAAGCTAAACTGGTGTTGACGAACCGTTTAGTAAAATGTCCCGTTTGATACACATTATAAACTTTTGTTAACAAATGTTTACCAAACAAAGCCTTTTCTTTTGTAGCTCTAGAAGTTATTGTTAACAATTGTTTACCAAAATAGCAACTTTTCCTTGTAGCTATGCAAACTATTGTTAACCAATGTTACCAAAATATCCCGGTCCTTTATACTCTATAAAGTAGTGATAACACATTTTTTAACAAATAGCCCTTTCCCTTGTACCTGTAAACAATATAAAATGACACAAAGTAATGCAGCTTTATAGAACACAATTACGGAAAACGGTTAACGTTGCGGAGAATAGCCTTCATCAGCAAACAAATACACACAACACAGCATATAAACACAAGGAAGACACTACAATATTAAAACATAACAATTGAATGAGAAGAATGGATAGATGGAAAAAAAAAGAGAACAATGAAAAGAAAATGGGGAAAAATGTGTTACTTATCTCGGAATCCCAGACTGTGACATTGTTAACAAATGTAGAGCAAACTATTTCAGTAATTAGTGAGAAACAGTTCTGCCGTGATTTAGTAAATGTTTCAGCTTGTGGTGCGTCGGTTGTGTGGAAATGAGAATCGCAGTGTCGTACTATGGGTGACGGATAGGATATTCTATAGCTGTATGGAATTGACAATTGTGTATTATTACCCTGACAGTGAACCGTACAAATGGATTGTGGAGGTAGGGACAGCGAGATAGAGCGAGAGAGAGAGAGAGAGAGAGAGAGAGAGAGAGAGAGAGAGAGAGAGAGAGAGAGAGAGAGAGAGAGAGAGAGGGTGGCTGTGTTGAAGCTTAATCCGAATTTAACAAGATGTGACAGTTTTATAGAGCGGTTGATTTAGATCTTTAACAAATAGAAGAGAGGCAGGGAGAGACATAGTACGGGAGAGAGACAGACATGGATACACACAGATAGAGAGGGGAGAGAGGAAGGGAGAGACAAAGAAAGAAAAAGAAGAAAGGAAGAGAGGGGGGATGAAGGTGAAAGAGAGAGAGAGGGAGAGAGGGGAAAAGAGGGAGAGAGGGGGTGAGAGAGAATGAAGTTAGAGAGAGGGGAAAGAGGGGGGAGAGAGAAGCAGAGGAAGAGATATGAACAGACAACGGGAGAAGGGAACGAGAAAGGGAGGGGTGAAGAGAAAGAGGGGGAAAGAGACACAGAAGGCAGAGAGGGAAGAGAGGAAAGAGAGGAAATATAGAGAGGGAGAGAGAGAGAGAGAGAGAGAGAGAGAGAGAGCGAGAAGGGAGAGGGAAATAAGGGGAGAGAAAGGGTAAAATAAGAAGAGAGAAAGAGAGAAAAGGAGAGAGGGGAGGCGAAAAGAGGGAGAGGGGGAAAAGGGTGAGAGAGAGAAGGAAGTTAGAGAGAGGAGAAGGAGAGAGAATCAGAGGAAGAGATAGCACCAAAGAGACGGAGAAGGGCAAGATAAAGGGGGGATGGAGAGAAAGAGAGGGGCAGAAAGGCAGAGGGGGATAGGGAGTAAGAGAGAGAGACAGAGAGAAAGAGAGAGGAGAGAAGAGGAAAATACGTTTTGTTGCTTAATATCAATTTAATATGGTGGTACAGTTTTATAGAGCTGCCATTATTAGTCTTTAATAAATATAAGAGAGGCCGAGAAAGACTGGGTATGGAACGCAGAGGTGTTTCCAAGGCACCAGGGCTGGGTTCTATACTGGCCAAGACCTATTGACGCGTCCTCGCCGAGCGTCCTGGGCAACAGGTCCCTTCGGGGTCCTGGCTAAAGTCAGTAGGATCGTTGATTCCCCCGAAGTCGGAGAATGTCTGCCTGCACGGCGAGGAACTACCAGTCTGCACACCAATAAGCCAGACATGGGACAACGGATACTCACGCAAACCTCAGGTCCTGTATGACATCACACTGATGTTGGACAACATGATGCCTTCATCCGACATACAGGACTTCGCGTTGGAGTTCAAGCCAACGAACACAAGCAAGCAAGCAAGACTGGGTATAAGAGAGGAGAAAGAGGGAGAGAGGGGAGATAGAGAACAGACAGACAGACAGACAGACAGACAGACAGACAGACAGACAGACAGACAGACAGACAGACAGACAGACAGACAGACAGGAGGGAAATGGAGAGAAGGAACGAAAGAACAAGCAAACTTCATTTTCAAACTTTTCAGAATTAGACACGCAGGTCCGTCTAACATGTTGCCTTCTTTATATCTCTTCATTACATAGTATTTCATTCATCTTTATCTCTCCTTATTACAGAGTATTTCATTTATCTTTATCTCTCTTTATTACATAGTATTTCATTCACCTTTATCTCTCTTTATTACACAGTATTTCATCCATCTTTATCTCTCTTTATGACATAGTATTTCATTCATATTTATCTCTCTTTATTACCTATTATTTCATTCATCGTCATCTCTCTTTATTACATAGTATTTCATTCAACTTTACCTCTCTTTATTACATAGTATTGCATTCATCTTTATCTCTCTTTGTGACATAGTATTTCATTCATCTTTATCTCTCTTTATTACATAGTATTTCATTCATCTTTATCTCTCTTTATGACATAGTTTTTTATTCATTTTTATCTCCCTTCATTACATAGTATTTCATTCATCTGTATATCTCTTTATGACATAGTATTTCATTCATCTTTATCTCTCTTTATTACATAGTATGTCATTCATCTTTATCTTTCTTTATTGCATAGTATTTCATTTATCTTTACCTCTCTTTATTACATAGTATTTCATTCATCTTTATCTCTCTTTATTACATGGTATTTCATTCATCATTTTCTCTCGTTATTGCATATTATTTCATTCACCTTTATCTCTCTTTATAACATAGTATTTCATTTATCTTTATCTCACTTTATTACATAGTATTTCATTCATCTTTATCTTTCTTTATGACATAGTATTTCATTCATCTTTATCTCTCTTTATTACATAGTATTTAATTCATCTTTATCTCTCTTTATTACATAGTATTTCATTCATCTTCATCGAGGACAACAAGAACATCAATATATGCATTATAAACGCATGGTAAACATTACATGACTCATTAATATTAATTATTGATGTGGCGCTTGTTATTAGCTATGGAATACATATTGTAATTGGCCACGGGGTATGGTCGAGACAAGAACACAGAACTGATCCACGACTCTAGTGATCGTGTGAGGTGGTGAAACATGATCGCCAACGCTTATCGGCAAGGCACGTGATAATTATGATGACATACTGTGCTACCAATATGAGACTATAGCTTATTATTTTTATTATTGTTAATGTTATTATTATTAATATTATTAGGGGGGGGGGGGAGTATTCTGGACTGCGATAGTGTTCGAATAGTTTGCGTATATATATATATATAGCCGGCTCCATGGCCGAGGGGTTAGCAGCTTTCTCCGCCAACCCCGAATACTCTCGTCACGTGACGCGACGAGAATTAGCAGTGGTTCGAATTGCAAAAGTGACTTATGAGAGTATGGAGCCGGTCGCTCAGAAAGTCGTGGCGTGCTGATGAGCGTAATCTAGCCTAGGAATCAACATACAGCTGAAAGATGCTGGTGTTGACCGCAATATCCTGAAACAGGATGGAAACGCGGGAAAAAAAAAAAAAAAAAAAAAAAAATATATATATATATATATATATATATATATATATATATATATATATATATATATATATATATATATATATGGGGATTAGAGAGTTCTTGTACATGTATGGGTAATAGTGATTTCTTGCGGAAGATTGTTCCACAGAGAACTGCCGAGTACGATAAGCTTGTTTACTATTAAGTCTATCCTAGCTTGGGAATATGTAACATATTTAATCATTGGGTATGTCTTGCATTAATTTCAACAATGCCGAAAGGTATATTTGATCACTCCGATGTAGAATTTTGTGAATTAGTTTGACGTTATTGAAAAGTAGGCGTAAGTAAACGTAAACTGATAGTAACAGTGAAATGTGGTTTCTAGGGAAAGTCCAAAAGAATACCATGTCGGATTGAATCCAAAGAATACTATGCAGGGACCGGGGGAAAAAAAAAACAATGTGTAAGTTCTAAAAAGAAATAAGCACGTGAAAACTTTAAAGTGATTCAAGAAATTAGACATGGGTAGTTACATTTTTGGGGTACATTATGAGAAGAAATAAACTGAACAATTTACTGACAACTGGCAAGTTTGATGGGAAAAGAGCAAAGAGAAATCAGAAAGATAAATATCTGGATAGTTTGGCCACGTGGGATAATGGAGACAAGAACACAGAGCTGAGACTAGACTGGTGACTGTGTGAGACGGCGAACCCTGACTTCCCACGCTGACCAGTATCACACATGAGGATGTTGATGATGATGGTTGGAGAGCGGGGTTCTCCACTACAAAGAGATGGTCAAACGTGTCGACGCAACTGACTTCTTCATACTTCCTGTTTAAATTCTCTGACTTCTCCGATGCCAGATGCCAGTTGTTATAAAGCTGAAAGTTGTTGCTTTCTTTTGTTCTCTCTCTCTCTCTCTCTCTCTCTCTCTCTCTCTCTCTCTCTCTCTCTCTCTCTCTCTCTCTCTCCATCGCTCTTCAACTCTCTCTGTTACAGCCTCTCTGTCTATCTCTGTCTCAATCTCTCAGTGTCTCTGCCTCTCTCTGTGTCTCTGTCTCATTTTTTCTTTCTGTCTCTGCCTCTCTCTGTGTCTCGGTCTCTCTCTCACTGTAGTAATGTATGTCAGTCTCAGTTTTTCTCTCTGTCTCTCTCTGTGTCTCTGTCTCTTTCTGTGTCTGTGTCTCATTCTCTCTGTCTCTCTTATTGTCCCAGTCTCTCACTGGCTCAGTCCCTCTCTGTCACTGGCACTCTCTGTCACTGGCACTCTCTGTCACTGGCACTCTCTCTCTCTCTCTCTCTCTCTCTCTCTCTCTCTCTCTCTCTCTCTCTCTCTCTCTCCCTCTCTCTTAATCTGTGATTCATTCCACAATAGTCGCTTGATTCGATATATCACAAAATATCGGTGACAGTCTATTACACACATATTGTATTCTAAATGTATATTCACAATAATGCACATTTCACAGCTAAATACATACAATCCATGCTACAATAAGTCCTCCGAACTTGCAGGAAAGCTATGTTGACCAAGACGTGACATGAGCGTCTCTCACAACGGCCTCCCCGAAGTATCTATCAGCCCAAAATTTGTATCGGATTGACTTATTCGCGTCATGTAATTCACGTGTTGTTTGTGGGGTATATTTAATTCACAATATTGTAAAACCTAACCCTGTATCAGCCCTCTTTCCCTGGCAGTCATATGTATCTTGATCAATCTAGGGGAGATAAACCTGCAGTTTTGAGAATATTTATCATCCCCGTGAATGTACAGGGTGTTTGTAAAACCCCACTACATTGTGTATGTAGAACAAATTTTTACAAATCGTTCTTCCGTTGATAACAGCATTGTGATTGGAGTTAGTTAGTTAGTTAGTCGACAGATCATCCTCGTTGCACATCGGACCATTCAGTCCATAAGTGCTCGGATCCCCTCCTCAGCAAATCCCGCAGCGTGTAGCGGCTAACGACGCCAGTTCTGTGTTGGTTTATCAATCTTCTTTGGCTTCCTGCGTAGTGTTCTTGTTTGGCCACCCCTCTTTTAATTTGCTGCTCTCGCAGTCTGGCCATTGTTGTAGATTCACAGTCATCACTTGGTTCTTGCAAAAGTCTCACTTCTCGTAGAGCATTCAGAATGTCAGCCTGGTCCATGGCGCGTCCGCCCTCAACAGTAGCCTCACCTGCGAGCTTGTCAGCCCGCTCATTTCCTTGTACTCCCGCATGCCCTGGCACGAAGATGAAGCTAATCTTTGCCAGCCGAGACCGCTTCAGAGGCAGCAACCATTCTCTTCGGATCGACCCCTCCTCTATCCTCTTGATCATGTTCATTGAGTCGCTAAGGAAACAAGCCCTAGTGAATGTCTGTGTCTCGAGCCATGTTATTGCTTTACTTACTGCCATGACTTCCATGGTCAGGCTACTTGTGGTTTCAGTGAAAGCACCAGAGTCCTCCTTCACAATTCTCCCTCCGGCCCGAGCTGTAAAGGCCCATGAGCTTCTCACATGTCGGACGACCGACCCATCCGTGTAGATGACCGCGTCACTGTCTAGCGAATTCTCGAAAATCAACGCTTGTACTTCAGCCTCAACAGCAGCCGGATTTTCTTGTCTGCATTTTCTATCTAGTTGGATGCAAACTGAAAAGGATGTGCAGAAGTCTGTTGGCACTTGCACCCACTCCTCGCCAGGTTCTAAGTCCTCAAGTGAACACACCTGTTGAAGAATGTCCTCGGCTTGACCCATCCACGACCGTCCTCTTTTTAACCTGCTGCCCTTCACCTTCCTAATTTCACTATGCAGTGGATGCTGTGTGTTTGCGTTAATTCTGAGGTAGGCACGTGCCCTGCAAACTTGCATTCTCTCTTCAATGGTTGGAAAATCAAGAAGGTAGCGCATCGCCCTGCATGCTGTATCTCTTGTACATCCAAGAATAATGCGCATAGCTTCATTCTGTATCCTTTCCATCCTTTCTATCTGCGTATGGCTGAGAGTCAGGATTGCCATTGCATACTCCAAAACAGACATGACCAGCCCCTCGTGTGATTGGAGTGCAGAGAATTACTCCAGAAGACGACAAACATTCACTGCATATTGCTTCACGATGAACTGTAGAGCACATTTTTGATGACGTCATGTAGTTCATTTTTCAAATTTGTTCTACATGCAAAGTATAGTGAGACTTTACAAACACACTGTATTCCTGGGCTGGGACTGTTAAAGAACCAAAAATGTGTGTTCTGTTATTACATCATTACCACAACGTACTCTCCGCTGTCCTCATTCACACATAAAACCATCAGGGAGTCTCCGTGGCAGAGTGGTTACGCCGCCTGCCTCGTGTTCGGAATGTTGTGGGTTCGATTCCCGCCTACGTCGTTCGAACGAGTGCAATTTTTTCGGAGATTCCTGGGGGTCGTCGCTCGAGCTACGGAGTTTGTTATTTTGTGCAACGCTTTCGGCCTGCCATACGGGATAAAACCTGATGCAAAGTAGTCGATACTTGTAAATCCCCTTTTTAAACATAGAAATATCAAAAGCTAACCATGAGTCAAAGTACACCTTTCCTTCAATGAGGGGTTATCGCCAATTAGAAAGGCAGTGTTTGAATCCATGTTTTCACGTGACATTTATTTGTGTTGTCTGATATATTTTCTGGGTCCTGCTTTGTCCCTGTTTCTTCTATAAGTGTCAATAAATTAATGACAGACAGACGAATAAACTGTTAGATAGACTTAAAATGTGTAAGTAGGTGGGTGGGTAGGTGAGTAGACAAGTAGATAGGTAAGTAGATGGGTAGATAGAAAGATAGAGAAGCTTATAGGCAGACTGACAGTTATGTTGGTAAGTAGGTAGGTAGGTATGTAAGCAGGTAGGGAGGTCGGTTGATAAGTTTTGGGTAAGTAGGTAGCCCTACAGACAAACAGACAGACAGACAGACAGTCTGACAGACAGATCCATTAACATGAATAATGACACCTATGACTCACCAACTAATACTATCAAGAGAACGTATTGTTTGACTATGATCTATGGCATCGGTTACAATTCTACTAATTCGACTGTCCGTTTGCAGACTGTAAGAATGGCCGATTTATCATCCGGGGAAGCTGAACTAGCTACAGACTTACAGTGTGAGTGTTTTCTTTCCCTGAACGAATCTGTCTGACAGCGAGTGCTGGGGGGTACATATGTTTAAGTATCTAGTTGGTCAAGTGTGGAAGCACACTATTTTAATAGAGGTGGCGTTGTTATTATTTTTAGACCATTATCATGATCATGTGCCATGCCAGCTGGCGTAGGCGTTCACGCATCTCCTCAGAACTCAGTCCCTGGTGTTGTGGGTGATCTCTGTTGATGATATTCATCCAGGCCACTGTCTCAGTCCATCTAACGTTATTTCTCTCGGTCTTCATTGCTTCTTTTACCACTGATATTTCGCTTCTCATTATGTTACCAATCAAAGTTAGGTGTTTCCCTTTCATAGTTGTATAACATCATCATGTGCCATGCCGGTAAGCGTGAGCGGTAAGGTTTCGCCATCTGACACGATCACCAGAGTCGTGGATCAGCTCTGTGTTCTTGTCCCGGCCATGCCATATTGTCATGCCATCACTTTATTTAATTTTATGTCTTCCTTTTGTTCTCTTCCTCTCAGTCTTGCCAGTTGTTACCAAGTTCTCCAGTTTATTTGTTCTCATAAAGTGGCCATAAATATGTGACGGTCTGCGTCTAATTTCTCTAATTAGTTTGCCGTTTTGATTTGCCCCTTGTAGGGCTTGCTCATTGGTTTTTCTGACAATCTATGGTATTCTTTGCATTTTCCTCAAAAACCACATTTCCACTGCCAATAAATGTTTTTTTTTTCCAGCTTGTCTGCCCATCGTCCATGTTTCACATCCATACAAAAGTATAGGTTCTTTGTAGCACTTCAACACTCTTTTTCTCATTGCAATTGACATCTTTTTATTAGTCAGTAATCCTCTTCTTCTTCAGCTTTCCGAGCCATTGAGGTTCTTTGCTGCAAATACAATCCGTCTCCATTCGTCTCTCTGGTGGACCTTCTCTTGCCAGTCGTTGATTCCAAGTGCTTGTAGGTCTGTACATGTATTATCTCTCCACCGTCTTCTTGGTCTACCTCGGGGTCTACGGTCATTTATTTCCTGAGTGTAAGCGAGTTTTGTTTCCCTATTATCTTCCATTCTTTCTATATGCCCCAGCCATTGTAGTCTATTAGCTTTCATGATACCAGTGATTAGCGGGGACTTAAACAGATCATAAATGTCTTTGTTACTTCTTCTTTTCCACTCTCCACTTTGTGTATCCCTAATGGGTCCAAAGATGCGTCTTAAAATTTTGTTCTCAAAGGTTTGTAGCAAGGCTTCGTCTCTTTTCGTTGTATTCCAGGTTTCAGAGCCATACAGCACAACTGGTCTGATCAGTGTTTTGTATATTGTGATTTTGGTGTTACGAGATAGCGCCTATGATTTTAGTAGATGTTGTAGTGCATAGTATATCTTATTTCCAGAGTTGATTCTAGTTTGTATTTCTTCCCTTATGATGTTGGAGCAGTTGAAGATTGTATCCAGGTATTTGTATGTTTCCGTTCTTTTAATGGTCATATTATCTATTTGTATGTGGCCAGAGTTTTTAGCCATTCCGTCTCTTGAAATTACCATATATTCTGTCTTATCTTGGTTGATAACCAGCCCCATCTGTTGGGCTTTTTCCTTTAAGTGAGTCAATATTTCCAATGTCTTTTGTTCACTTTGCCCTATAATATCTATATCATCTGCATAACCAAGCAGCTTGGATGTTCCTCCAATATCACATTCCTCCTTTATCTTCCTTACAATTTTCTCTAGAGCCAGATTGAAGAGTAGTCAGTATGTTTTTCATTTTTGTTGTATATAATCTTTCACTTTCACTGGCCTTTTCCATGACAAGTTTTTAATTCTTCTATGGGTCTAAGGATCCGAGAGCTGGACTCGAACCGACGTCCTGATTACTGACCCATAGTTATCAGGCAGGATAACTGCTGACTCGTCGAGAGCCACGCTGTGCCAAGGAAGCACTGCATCATGCTATGTAATCCAAAGATGTAAAACCACACGTCCTTGTGTGTCCACTAAAAGGTCAACGGAACAGCGACAAAATGGAGAGGCGAACTACTTTAGCAGCATCGCATTCATAATTGGGCAGTAATCCGGTTCATTATTTACAAACCGCGTCTTTTATTTTTGGTCAGCGCGAGAGGTAATATAATATATAAGCCATATCGATTGGGTGCTATAAATAGCTAGCACAGAATTTGGTGTCTGGTTACCCAGGATTGTGAAGGAGGGAAATTTGTTAAATAGCTTGCTCAGCAGAAATGTATATATTATGACTTGTCTGGCAATCGCAGGAACGCGGTAACATAATTCACAGTTGCACACTTCGGAGAGGGTAGGGAAAATAAAGAGGATGAATGCAAATAAATAAAGATGGAAAGCTGAGTTGAGTCAGGAACCACATTACAACGCACGGGGCTTTAACATAAGCTTTACGTCTTCATCTTCAACAACTAGCGAAGAGTCCTAATAGTAATGGTACTAGATATAATCTGATTATTTATCAGTCTGGCCTTACCTCGGACTACTAAGTGTCGGCTAGATCAGCTAAGTCACTCCCTGCAGCGCCATTCTCTCAGACGATGGTGTGTCTGTTCCTTTACACTCTACACAAGATACCAAAGAGCCGTAACCATATCTGCCTTATCGTGCACCAATATTCCAGTAGCGGTACAGACCCAGTCAATCTGTCTATCATATCTGCCTTATCGTGCACCAATATTCCAGTAGCGATACAAACCCAGTCAATGTCTGACCATATCTGCCTTATCGTGCACCAATATTCCAGTAGCGGTACAGAACCAGTCAATCTGTCTGACCATATCTGCCTTATCGTGCACCAATATTCCAGTAGCGATACAGACCCAGTCAATCTGTCTGACCATATCTGTCTTATCGTGCACCAATATTCCAGCAGCGGTGCAGAACCAGCCAATCTGTCCATCTACTCGTTTCCCAGTTATCAGTTATCAGTTATTAGTTGGGGTATCTTCATTGCACTCCGGACATGTCCATAGGTGCTCAGATCCCCCCCCCCCCCCCAGCATATGCATCAGCGTCCGGTGGCTAATAGTGCCAGTTCTGTGTTGGTTGACGAGGCGCTTTGTTTTCCCGATGTACCTCTCGCGTCTGGCTGTGCCGATTCTTACTCCCAAGTCTTTCATCCTGGACAGCGATGTGGAATCACTGACGTCAAAGTCCTCTGTTCTCGCCATATCTTTGAGGAAGTTAATAACATCGGCACGATCCATGGGCTGGCCATCTACAGGGGGTGCAGAGCCAGCCAGTTTATCAGCTCGTTCATTTCCCTCGACTCCTGCATGTCCTGGGACGAAGATGAAGGTGACTTTATGGACAACAGACTTCCGCAGCGACTCAATCCAGTGTCTACGTATAGATCCAGCTTAGACCTTCTGAATAATGCTCATTGAATCACTTAGTACACACACGTTGGTATAAAGCTGTGATTCCAGCCATATGAAAGCCTGTGTAACTGCCATCACCTCCATCGTCATGCTGCTCGTGGTCATAGAGTGGGCACCACTGGATTCTTGAACGGTTCGGCCCACTGAACGGGCTGTAAATGCCCACGCACTTCTCTGCTGCTTTACAACAGATCCATCTGTATAGATGAGCACTTCGGGGCTATCTGAGTGTTCGTAGATGAGCGAGTTAACCTCTGCATTGACAGCGGCAGGGTTCTGCTCTCTGCACCGTCTGCCGAGTGTGATAATGCAGGAGAAAGTGCACTTAAAAGCTGGAGGCACTGGCACCCATTCCTTGCCGGGGTTAATACTGGTAATACTGCAGACCTGTCTGACGACATCTTCCGCCCGACCCATCCATGACTTGCCCCTCTTTAGCCTGTCACACTTTTCTCTGAATATAGCGTCATGCAGAGGGTGCTGCTCATCTGCACTTATTTTTAAGTATGCACCAGCTCTCCAGCTCGTTTCCCAACACACCAGTATGCCCTGTGGTAAAATTCCAACAAATACTTCATGTCAATGATTTATTTTTCAATTGAAGAATGCCACTTTGCGCAAAGCATGTCCACCTTCACCGTTCTCAGCACGCTCCGTGACTCTGTTGCAATCATTTGGTGTGTTTTGTGGTCTCCAGCCAGCCAAACGTCCAGTGACTGCCTCCACCTCCATTCTCAGGATAGATGTTGAAAAGCGATATTTTAAAGAAAGGAAAATGGACAACTGCGGGCGTCTGGAAGTCTTCGGTAGAAGGTTAAGACCATTATTACTCGTATTAGAGTTTGCAGACCAGAACTTCAAGTCCTTCAAGAAACAAATGAAGATCGTAAACTGATCAGAGACATTAGAAGTAGACAGTCACAATTTTTTGGGCATGTTATGAGAAGAAATGATTTGGAGAACTTGGTGACAACTGGTAAGATCGAGGGGAACAGACCAAGGGGAAGACCTAGAAACAAGTATCTGGATGGCTTGGCCTTGTGGCATGGTCGAGACAGAAACACGGAACTGATCCACGACTCTGTTGATCGAGTGAGATGGCAGAACATGACCGCCCACGCTTACCGGCATGGCACATGATGGATGGATGGAGACCAGAACTAAATTACAAGAACGTCAGAAGTCGGAGTGGATTCGCCTGATGGCGAGGGACACTGATAGTAGGGACAGCTAACTCACGAGCAAACAAGAGTCTCATGCACTAGAAGTAGAAGCACGTATGTGGACTAGGCCTGAGGTCAAAGCGAGCCAGTGAACGTAAGGAAGTATGGGATACAGGCAACAGGAGGTTGGACCTTCAGGCAGGCAGCGTCTCATTAACTCTCTGCACCTTGTGGGTACCAACACCTTGTAGGTCTCTGCACCTTGTAGGTCTCTGCACCTTGTAGGTCTCTGCACCTTGTAGGTCTCTGCACCTTGTAGGTCTCTGCCACCTTGTAGGTCTCTGCACCTTGTATGTCTCTGCACCTTGTAGGTCTCTGCACCTTGTGGATTCCCACACCTTGCAGGTCTCTGCACCTTGTGAGTTCCTACAACTTAGGGTCT
This sequence comes from Cepaea nemoralis, assembly GCA_014155875.1. Lineage (NCBI taxonomy): Eukaryota > Metazoa > Mollusca > Gastropoda > Stylommatophora > Helicidae > Cepaea > Cepaea nemoralis. The sequence continues at coordinate 120,096 of JACEFZ010000659.1, forward strand.
CTACACCTTGTGGGTCCCTGCACCCTGTAGGTCTCTGCTCTGCATCTTGTATGTCTCTGCACCTTGTAGGTCTCTGCACCTTGTAGGTCCCTGCACCTTGTAGGTCTCTGCACCTTATAGGTCTCTGCATCTTGTAGGTATCTGCACCCTAGGTTCGAGGAGATTTATAAGTTATGGGTCTCTCAGAACTGGCGTTTGATCAGGGTTCTCGTTCATTGACGGCTACATAATGTGTAGTTCCAACATAGTGTTATTGCTGTTGTTGGTACGACTACTACTACCACCACCACACCACCACCACCACACAACTACTACTACTAATACTACTACTACTATTACTACTACTACTATTACTACTACTAATACTACTACTACTACTACTACTACTACTACTACTACTACTACTACTACTACTACTACTACTACTACTACTTAAAGTTAATTGAATGTCTTTTACTTCACGTTGCATTCAACACCAGCATGGGCTGTTTGAAATTTGTTAGACAATCTGTAGTTCAGTAGTATACCATTGTTTTCTGAACGGCAATGCCTCATATCATTTAAATCAACGCAAAATGGTCTGCTTTCAAATTGTCCGCGGCTAATTTCGAACCTTCTTCTAGGTATGTCAGGGGATTAAGAAAATTGCGCCCCTCACAACCCACTCAACCACTGACGCCACTACTTCCATTATCTCTATTATCATTATTAATTACAACTAGTATTACTACCACCACAGCTGCTGATCCTACATCGTTATCTTTATATTTATTGCTACTATAGAATAATAATTATTAGTATTATTTTGCCTTGCACACAGTTTTTCTGAATATCCTAAGTATGAAAGTTCAAGAGCTTGTTGTTTTGCAATCTTGAGATGCAATGGCTATATGGTGCTGGAATAACATGTATACGGACTAGTCAAAACTCTAGGAGTGAATTGGTCAGTATCACATTAATCTTCCTTACTTTCCTGCCTTATGCCGTTATGTGTGTGCAACTGCTGGTTGTTCTAGTGACTGCCGCTTCAATCGACGGTGAACTGTAATTTAAGTGGTTGGCTGTTGTGTTGGCAGCGACCGTATGCATGTATGCCTCTGTTTGCAGTTGATTTGTCGGGAATGCTGTCTGTTCCACTTTTCACATGGGACAGAGAGGAGCATTTTCTTTGTTATTCACTGGCACAGGAACGGAGTATGGAATCACCCTTTGTCGTGACGTTGGAACCGCGACTAACGACCAACGACTACTCTCGATAACATTTCGTGTTCTGCTTTCGGCAGGTCATCTTGCGGATAGAGACTGAGCCATATGGGGCAAAACCCAGTGCAATGAAGTCGAGCTGCTTGCCTTTAAGCCCCTTTAGCGTGTGCTTAGTTGAACAATCAAAGTACGGGGGAGGGGGTCGGGCTTCAAATGAAAACCTTAAAAGTGTAATGTTGTTTGTCCATCAAGAATGATGATGACCATTCATTTCATCCAGTGGAGTTAAAAGTATGGAGCCGTGAGTTCTAAGATGGCTGATAAGGCTTATTTTGGATGGAAATGTTCTTTGACAATGTGGGCAAAAATGCTTGACGTTCCAGGAGGAGGATCTCCTGCAGTGGTTTTTCTGTCCAGCTTCACAGCTCTGGCAGTCCTGGTTGCTTTACAAGTGACTGCACCCTTGCGTAATGATGTACGCCACGAATTTCGGTCTTTGGCAGCAGTCTCCCAGGTGTCATGATTAATTCCAAAAGGTTTTAATGAGATCTTCAGAGTGTCTTTAAAGCAGGGGTGGCCAATATTTTCAGCAGGTGGGCCAAATTTAAGAAATAATGTTTTCTGCCGGGCCATGCACCTAATTGTTTTTATTTTTAGTTAATTAAAGTAAACAAGCAAGCGTGCTACAGCCTTGACAACATCATCGCTTTCCACACTGCGGGCCACAAAATGACGTCCGGCGGGCCACATGCGGCCCGCGGGCCTCGTGTTGGCCACACCTGCTTTAAAGCTTTTCCTCTGGCCGCCTTGGCAGCGTTTAGCATAACGCAGCTCGCCTAAAACAAAAATTCGTTTAGGGAGCCTGTGATCTGTGTAAAAGTGTAATAGAAATTACAATAACCATGTCCTTCTCTTTTAACCTGTCAATATTGTTGTTAAGGATGTCAAGAGTGTTGAGCACGTCACATCACGGTGCAGATAAATACGGTGGCGTCATATGGACAGTTTACAGATGGCCACCTCACTTTTGACGTGCACCAAATAGGAGTAGCGTTCTGTTTTCCGTCTGTTAATCAATGGAGCGGTAAAACCAATATAAACTTATTTGCGAATGAAGGTTCAGTATGGCGATGCATGCTTGTCAGTTCAGCAAGCGTTTGAATGAAGTAGGAAGTTTCAAAACGGCGCGACTTCGGTGACAGCCTGTTCACCACCGGGTAAAACACACCGAGTAGTGACCCCATATATTTTTTTCTAGAGGAATCCAAGCATTTTATTGGCGCTGGGGAACTTGAATTAAACGCTGTGGTAACTACATCGACAAATGATACATTTGTTCTTAACTTTTTCAGAATATATTAACACAAACACAAAATTTAAGGTCTTCAACTGAAGCCCATTCGTAACCCATTTCCACATTTTGAGACATGTCAGGTATATGGTGCTATCCTAATATATTATAGACATGTCGCCACTCTATTGGTAACGGGGACAATATCATGTCTGTAGCCTTTATTTCCCACAGTATTTGATGGAACCAATTTTAGACGGGTCAACCTGAGAGCTAAGGTCAGTTACAAAATTAACCCCACCTCAATGTGGGATAGAACACGCGATCACCGGATAAGCGGGTCAGTGTGCAGGCCACTGCTCTTGAGTCTCAAGGGGAAAAGGGGGGGGGGGGCCTGAGTGGTCTCGAGGTATGGTGTCCGCTTCGAGTGCTGGAGGCCCCGATGAGGGTCGGGATTTTTTCACGTGGACTTCTAGTAACAAAATTTCCCCTGGTCTCTGGGTCGTGAGATCGGACGCCCGTGTGCATTGTTTCGCACGTACAACATCCCTTGGCTGTAGGAAATTGAAAAAGAGTGCCCAAACGGCGCTGTGTGGGCAAAATTGCGGGTTAAAAATCTACCCAAAGTATTTCAGGATCCTCGCCAGTGCATCGAAGGTCGTGCAGTGAGCTGAGATTCTCCGGACTCAGACTTGAGTTAGGAGTAGAACGGAACACTTATGGGTTACACCCGTGTGCCGTGAAGTTGATACGTCGACTAAACTCTAAACTAAACTCAACTAAACAGCTCTGCAGTGTGTCGTTATGCTTAGTAACCCAGTCTAGGGTTCGGAATCAGTCGAGGACGATTTGGAAGCACGTCGCCTTGCGTTGATTTCGTTGACATCAGAGCCGGTGGTTTAGACAGCAATGGCATAATTTTCCTAGTATATCACAACAATACATAACATGTTGGGATTGGTAGCGACGTCGTGTAAAGGACATGCAATTGACTTGTAATTGTGTAATAGAAATGTAGTTTGTTGACAAGTAAAACAAATAGCAGTCCGAACTGTTCACAAGTAAAGTAGTCCGGGCTGTTCACAAGTAAAGTAGACCGGACTGTTCACAAGTAAAGTAGTCCGGGCTGTTCACAAGTAAAGTAGTCCGGGCTGTTCACAAGTAAAGTAGTCCGGGCTGTTCACAAGTAAAGTAGTCCAGGCTGTTCACAAGTAAAGTAGTCCGGGCTGTTCACAAGTAAAGTAGTCCGGGCTGTTCACAAGTAAAGTAGTCCGGGCTGTTCACAAATAAAGTAGTCCGGGCTGTTCACAAGTAAAGTAGTCCGGGCTGTTCACGAGTAAAGTAGTCCGGGCTGTTCAGAAGTAAAGTAGTCCGGGCTGTTCACATACTCAAGAAAGACCTTGCACTGACAGAATCAGCAACAGCACCAGTGATGGCATAGAGGTGATGTGGCTGTAATGACTCCTACAGTGTGGGGCAACAAGTGTTTTTCTCAAGTTCATCCGTCTTTTGGCGAATCACCAGAAAGAACTATACAAGAAGGACTATCACAACTATCAGACTGATAGTGGGTGGCCGTGACAGAGATCACTGGCTCATAAGGCACAAGGCTCCAGAACAGGGTGATTTTTTTCCCCCAAGGATCACATGTATATAATGATACTACCCGACGCCTAGATAATATTGATAGTGAGATCAGACACTAAGCCCTCTCGGATAAGAGCGAAAAACCAGAAGGTTCCGTATGCAAGCTGGTTATGCTATAAAGTCTCACATTTAAAAATAGCCTAGAGCAGGCTTTTTGGCTAACACCCTGGCAAACTTGTTGGGAAAGACAAGCTACCCACGGGTAGATGGAACCAGTTATCTTGGATGGAATCTGTCTACATGAAACAAACCTTACACAGATGCATGCCCAAGTTGGACGTAGTGATCATTGAGGTGCATAACTTGGTGTAACTCTCTCATCTAGCAAGAGAAGAAACGGTAGAAAAGGACTTGGTCATTCGTGTCCAGAAAGTGAAGCCGCCGCCCGCTGAACCACTCCTCCTAGCGTATCTTGAAAGCTGGTTTTTGTTGTTGCTGTTGTTGTTATTTTTTTCTGGCTCTCTTCTAACTTGAGCGTAGTCCACATTGGATCGAATTTTGCGAGTGGGCTAGCTTTCCCTATTACCAGCGCCCCTCACCAATTGGTGAAGCCAGTACGAATTCTGAGGGACTGGTAATTATCTATTCGGCCAATGCTGATTTTCTGTCCTATAACATGGTAATATGCATTGTTTATGTTCGCAACTTTCATTTGATAATATTGTTGTCCCGCTGTGAATGTAACGTGCAAAATAGTTAATTGATGTACGAAAGATGAGTGATTGGAAGGACCGAAGTTAACACCGGCCTGTGTGCCCAATTTGTGACCCTTTGAAAATAAAGTTTGTTCGCAGGTTTATATTAAGATTAAGTTTATATTGTAATCAACACGCCAAAGTTAGTTAACTAGATACTTTTGTCTCAGATACATTTTGACTGTTGTCCAGAATCCTGTCTAGCTTTCATGGATGTAATATTTTAGCTTCCCAATCAATAATTCATATTTGCCAGGTATTTTTTTTTGGTGTGTTTGTTCGCTAAAGAGGCTTTTTTGGAAACGGTCGCTTAAAAAAAAAAAGCTCTTGTTTATCGATCTTTCTATTCACAATCAGTGTTAATTTGTATTGTTCTTGTTTGTTGCGAGTCTCTCTTATATCATAACCATTTTGGGGTTATCATTGCCTTTCCGGTGACTGTTGTATAACAAACATTAAAAAATTTTGAATATATTCTTCTTCTTCTGGGTTCGTCCGGGGTGTTTTTTTTTAAACACTTAATTGCGTTGTGTCCGGTTACGCCCACATTAGGCCGACACATCCGACTTTGGCAGGCGTTTTCTGAACGGGTTAGCCTTCCTAGGTAGTTGTTGAATATTCTTTGCAGGAATTTGTGATCAATCCCCTACTCCAGGTTGATTTACTCGGCAAGTTTACGTTCAGTAGTTTGCCATTGCTTTCTGGGTGTGCTTGCGTGAGTGCTCGTGTGCATGTGTGTGTTTGTGTGTCTGGAACATAAATACACATAAATTTGTTCCTGTTACTGGCTCCTTGCTGTCTTGACAGACCATAGATTGTTACATTGTGCTTCACAAAGGGCAGAATAACTAGGACCATTGGCGGGGCCATGGATGTGGTAATACCACTCCACAGCACAAAGCTTGTGATGAATTGTAGAGACCACGCGTTGCCCATACAGCAACTCCCTGTAGTAAATTTGGCAGGCCAAGAGAGGGATCATGCTGCATGGGCCAAGAGAGGGATCCTGCTGCATGGGCAACATATGGTCTCTAATATTTATCCCAGGCTTTGAGCTATGTTTAACAGTGTTGCTATGGGGAGGTATAACTGTTGCTATGGAGAGTTATAACTGTGTTGCTATGGGGAGGTATAACTGTGTTGCTATGGAGAGGTATAACTGTGTTGCTATGGAGAGTTATAACTGTGTTGCTATGGGGAGGTATAACTGTGTTGCTATGGGGAGGTATAACTGTGTTGCTATGGGGAGGTATAACAGTTGCTATGGAGAGGTATAACTGTGTTGCTATGGAAAGGTATAACTGTGTTGCTATAGAGAGGTATAACTGTGTTGCTATAGAGAGGTATAACTGTGTTGCTATAGAGAGGTATAACTGTGTTGCTATGGGGAGGTATAACTGTGTTGCTATAGAGAGGTATAACTGTGTTGCTATAGAGAGGTATAACTGTGTTGCTATGGGGAGGTATAACTGTGTTGCTATAGAGAGGTATAACTGTGTTGCTATGGGGAGGTATAACTGTGTTGCTATAGAGAGGTATAACTGTGTTGCTATAGAGAGGTATAACTGTGTTGCTATGGGGAGGTATAACTGTGTTGCTATAGAGAGGTATAACTGTGTTGCTATAGAGAGGTATAACTGTGTTGCTATGGGGAGGTATAACTGTGTTGCTATAGAGAGGTATAACTGTGTTGCTATGGGGAGGTATAACTGTGTTGCTATAGAGAGGTATAACTGTGTTGCTATAGAGAGTTATAATTGTGTTGCTATGGGGAGGTATAACTGTGTTGCTATGGAGAGGTATAACTGTTGCTATGGGGAGGTATAACTGTGTTGCTATAGAGAGGTATAACTGTGTTGCTATGGGGAGGTATAACTGTGTTGCTATGGGGAGGTATAACTGTGTTGCTATGGAGAGGTATAACTGTGTTGCTATGGAGAGGTATAACTGTGTTGCTATAGAGAGGTATAACTGTGTTGCTATAGAGAGGTATAACTGTGTTGCTATGGAGAGGTATAACTGTGTTGCTATGGAGAGGTATAACTGTGTTGCTATGGGGAGGTATATATCTGTGTTGCTATGGAGAGGTATAACTGCGTTGCTATGGAGAGGTATAACTGTGTTGCTATGGAGAGGTATAACTGTGTTGCTATGGAGAGGTATAACTGTGTTGCTATGGAGAGGTAAAACTTTGTTGCTATACAGAGGTATAACTGTGTTGCAATGGAGAGGTATAACTGTTGCTATGCAGAGTTATAACTGTGTTGCTATGGGGAGGTATAACTGTTGCTATGGGGAGGTATAATTGTGTTGCTATGGGGAGGTATAACTGTTGCTATGGGGAGGTATAACTGTTGCTATGGAGAGGTTTGACTGTTGCTATGGAGATGTTTAACAGTGCTGCTAAGGAGAGGTATAACTGTGTTGCTATGGAGAGGTATAACTGTTGCTATGGAAAGTTATAACTCCATTTACAAACTATCGTCTATCTAGGCGGCAAGGTGCCAGTCATGAGGGTGCGAACCCCGGTATGTAATACATCAGCTGAAAATACATATCCGGCTTTGAATACAAATGTTATAAAAGAGTGTAAAAATATCGCCCACAAAGATAAGAATAAATAGATCTGTCTAGCAAAACCTATATATAGGTAATAGGACTGCTTGTTAAGACAAACAAAAATTATGTACTTAAGAAGACTGGTTGTTACGACATACAAACATTATGCACTTAAGAAGACTGATTGTTAAGACATACAAACATTATATATTGAAGAATACTGGTTGTTAAGACAAACATAAATGAGTATAGTTAAGACATGTTATACGACGCTGTGACAAAGGCGTTGCGAACGCAGATCGTAATCCCTCATACCGTCTTCGAAAAACAGCTGCGGGAGATTTGGAAGCAGACCGCATTGTGGTGATTTTCATACAATGTTATGAGTGCCGGTCGTTCAGAAAGCAATGGCAAACTACTGAATGTAAACGTGCCTAGAAATCACAAACGGCCAAGAAATGCTGGGGTTGACTGCGACGCACTGTAAAGGTTATGAAACTAACTATATAATGCGATAATTATGGAGGGAAGCGTGCCGATGAGGGAAAGAGAAAGACCTCAAGGTAGATGGATCAAAGATGATTGATAATTTACACATAGCACCAATATAAGGTAGATGGATTCAAGATGTGATTGATAATTTACACATGGCACCAAAACAAGGTAGGTGGATTAAAGATGTGACTGATAATTTACACATGAAACCAAAATATGGTAGATGGATTAATTATGTTATTGATAATAGATTACGATACAATAGATACAATAGACACAATAGATTACGCAACCACATGTATACAAAATTCAAGATTGGTGACTCAGCCATGTGCACATGTGGTTTGGCGTCGCAGACAGCAGAGCACATACTCCAGGATTGCCCAAACTACAACATATCCAGGCGAACCTTCTGGCCTAGAGAGACAACTGTGGAAGATAAACTCTATGGACCGCTGAATGAACTAAAAAAGACTGTTAGATTCATACAAGAGACAACATTGCAGTTATAAGCATAATTTAGGCGAACGAAAGAAGAAGAAAGAAGAAGAAGATAATTTACACATGAAACCAAAATAAGTTAGATGGATTCAAGATGTGATTGCTAATTTACACATACCACCAACACAACGTCGATGGATGATTCAAGATGTGAATGATAATTTACACATGACACCAACCCAAACAGAGCTTATAGCTTATAGTGGACAGAAATGTCGAAAGACTAACGGAAGTGAAGTTTCGCACCAAAGAGACCACTAGATGATATTTGTAGTGAATTTCGACCACAGAATTATAACTACTCTACCAGAAACACATCATGGGGAGTGTTTAAACATGCAGCGTACATACGTCAACGTTAATTTACAAATAATATACCATGTTGACACGTATAGCCGAACAACAAACAAACGTGGGGTTTTTAATTTTTCCGCGTATGAATACATCAGAATATCAACGTGACACATATTGATACCATCAGCTTCGCTAGTTCTGCTTTGCTGGTTTCAATAGGGAAATGGTGAATTAGTTCATACATAACAGAGTTGCCAATGTCTGTTGTTGTAAATCCGAATGTCATTTGCATAGGTATAAAACCCACAGGTGGACGTTTCATTACAAGGCTGTGTGTACTTGTCGTGTTGGGGTAAAGTATAGTAGGTTGAATAACTTGTTTGTTGAGGAGATGGGGAAGGGGATATGGGTGAGCTAATCGATAAATATGCATTGCTGAGAGACAAATGTGTGTTTTATATAATACGGGGCCAGAGAAATGTAGTGAGACAGGCAAATAGACAGGCAAACAGGCAGACAGGCATGCAGGCAGACAGGCATGCAGGGAGACAGACAGACAGTTATCTATTGACAGGCAGACGGGCATGCAGGCAGACAGGCAGACAGGTAAACAGGGAGACAGAGAGTCAGATATGTATTTGAAATAACACGGACCAGAGACAGACAGTCAGAGACAGGTAGGCAGACAGACAGACTGGCAGATAAGAAGGCAGGCAGGCAGGTAGGCAGACAGTCACACAGACAGATAGGCAAGCAAACAGACAAGTAAACAGACAAGCAGACAGACAGGCAGCAGGCAGACAGAGTGAGATAGAAAGAGAGAGAGAGAGAGAGAGAGAGAGAGAGAGAGAGAGAGAGGGGGGGGGGAGGGGGCAAACAGTCAGACAAACGAACGAGCGAATCAGCTTTATTTTCAGAGAGTCACAAATTAGGCCTGCCAGCCCGTCTTACATTCGGCCCTTGCAATCACTAATCTCTCCTTCATCAATTATCTAATGCAGTGGTTCTCAACCTTTTTTGGCCCGTGCCCCCCCCCCCCCCCTTCATCATAATTTCAGAACATCATCCCCCCCCCCTTTTTTTTGTATTTCCTACCTAAAAATTTGGCTCGTGTCCCCCTGCACCATATTTTCAGAACGTCATTCCCCACTTTCGTATTTCCTACATAACCATCCCGCCCCCGCCCCTAGACAGTTTAATAGGACATATTAAAACAAGTCTAGACATCCACATAAAACATGATTTGTGGGTCTACAAACTTTATAAAATGAATTTTAGAAGGTTTAGATGTACATAACCGTACAGTATGAAGGGAAAAACACTATCAACTAATCGGTTCTTGTATTAACTCGATCTTGAAATAATCTTAATTCGCCCCCTCCCCCGGAAACCCTAAAATGCCCCCCTGGGAAAGGGGGGGGGGGGAGAAATTCCCCACCGGTTGAGAACCACTGATCCTATGGCCATGTTACATTCACATAGGAAAAACATTGTCAAGTGAAAGTTGTGAACATAAACAATACATATTACCTTGTTATGAGATATTCATGCATGCAGACAGACAGACAGACAGACAGACAGACAGACAGACAGACAGACAGACAGACAGACAGACAGACAGACAGACAGACAGACAGACAGACAGACAGACAGACAGACAGACAGACAGACAGACAGACAGACAGACAGACAGACAGACAGACAGACAGACAGACAGACAGACAGACAGACAGACAGACAGACAGACAGACAGACAGACAGACAGACAGACAGACAGACAGACAGACAGACAGACAGACAGACAGACAGACAGACAGACAGACAGACAGACAGACAGACAGACAGACAGACAGACAGACAGACAGACAGACAGACAGACAGACAGACAGACAGACAGACAGACAGACAGACAGACAGACAGACAGACAGACAGACAGACAGACAGACAGACAGACAGACAGACAGACAGACAGACAGACAGACAGACAGACAGACAGACAGACAGACAGACAGACAGACAGACAGACAGACAGACAGACAGACAGACAGACAGACAGACAGACAGACAGACAGACAGACAGACAGGACAGACAGACAGACAGACAGACAGACAGACAGACAGACAGACAGACAGACAGACAGACAGACAGACAGACAGACAGACAGACAGACAGACAGACAGACAGACAGACAGACAGACAGACAGACAGACAGACAGACAGACAGACAGACAGACAGACAGACAGACAGACAGACAGACAGACAGACAGACAGACAGACAGACAGACAGACAGACAGACAGACAGACAGACAGACAGACAGACAGACAGACAGACAGACAGACAGACAGACAGACAGACAGACAGACAGACAGACAGACAGACAGACAGACAGACAGACAGACAGACAGACAGACAGACAGACAGACAGACAGACAGACAGACAGACAGACAGACAGACAGACAGACAGACAGACAGACAGACAGACAGACAGACAGACAGACAGACAGACAGACAGACAGACAGACAGACAGACAGACAGACAGACAGACAGACAGACAGACAGACAGACAGACAGACAGACAGACAGACAGACAGACAGACAGACAGACAGACAGACAGACAGACAGACAGACAGACAGACAGACAGACAGACAGACAGACAGACAGACAGACAGACAGACAGACAGACAGACAGACAGACAGACAGACAGACAGACAGACAGACAGACAGACAGACAGACAGACAGACAGACAGACAGACAGACAGACAGACAGACAGACAGACAGACAGACAGACAGACAGACAGACAGACAGACAGACAGACAGACAGACAGACAGACAGACAGACAGACAGACAGACAGACAGACAGACAGACAGACAGACAGACAGACAGACAGACAGACAGACAGACAGACAGACAGACAGACAGACAGACAGACAGACAGACAGACAGACAGACAGACAGACAGACAGACAGACAGACAGACAGACAGACAGACAGACAGACAGACAGACAGACAGACAGACAGACAGACAGACAGACAGACAGACAGACAGACAGACAGACAGACAGACAGACAGACAGACAGACAGACAGACAGACAGACAGACAGACAGACAGACAGACAGACAGACAGACAGACAGACAGACAGACAGACAGACAGACAGACAGACAGACAGACAGACAGACAGACAGACAGACAGACAGACAGACAGACAGACAGACAGACAGACAGACAGACAGACGTATATCATTCACACAGCATGACATTCGCTTACCCAAATACACATTTCCTTACACACATTTCCTTACACACATTTCCTTCGACATATATACACAATCATAAACATTATCTACTCTTTCATTCTCTCTCTCTCTCTCTCTCTCTCTCTCTCTCTCTCTCTCTCTCTCTCTCTCTCTCTCTCTCTCTCTCTCTCACTCGCGCGCGCTCTCTCTCTTTCACACTCCCACTCTCTCTCTCGCACGCCCACATCTATTCAATCAGACACAAGACCACACGCTCACATACACTACTTCACACACTCAATCAAACTAATATGCACAAACTCCCACACTTGTACACACACACACACACACTCACACACACACAGACGCACATACACATACAATGGTGACTGTCGTGAGCATCCACACAAAAGTGGGAAAATACACGTATACAGAGTGTAATGTAAATTATATTAATGTAATTAAATGGGCACTGGCCTTACATCAAAGATCATCTGCGACGAGACCACGAGGACGTCCAAGAAGAAAATGGATTGACATCAGAGACATTGTACAACCACACGGAATGACACTATCCAGTGCCGTCCACCGGGCGCTGGAACGCAAATTATTCCTCCCCACGACGCTTGACGGCAGAAGTGGAAGATGATGATGATGATGATGATGAATTAAATGGGATAATATTACCAGCAAATGATACAGACTTGATGATGTCAGCAGAGCAACAGTTTTCACATTGTACGTGACCGACGGATGGACGGACCGACGGACGGACGGACGGATGGATCGAGATAGTGAGAGAGAGAGAGAGAGAGAGAGAGAGAGAGAGAGAGAGAGAGAGAGAGAGAGAGAGAGAGAGAGAGAGAGAGAGAGAAAGAGAGAGTGTGTGTGTGTGTGTGTGTGTGTGTTTATTTTTTACATACCTCATGACCACAATCTGCTTGCGTATTTAATCAAAATGCTAGACCCAACAAATTTTTGTGTACCATAGTACAAGTAAAACTTATATAGTCCTACATTGAGCGTTGCTGGACTGCGCCTCTACAGAACGTCGCCCTCATCACGATCCGCACGAGAGACTCTCGATCTGTTGCCAGTTCCCAAGTTAAAACATGTTCAAGCACAATATTTCTGTAATGCCCTTGTGTTTGCCGTAAGGACGCAAATGCCATGCAATAAGTAATAGAATCGCGAAGAGCCTCGAGACAGCGGAGATGTGGGTTTAGAGAAGAATCTTGAGAGCTTCGTGGAGATAGAAGAATACAAGTGTTAGGATGCTGGCATTGCAGGTGTCACATAATCCCCACATTAAAGCCATAAGGAAAAGACAAATAAAGTGGGTAATTAGAACCAGCAATTGGGTACAGACCAAATGGAAATTGAATGAACGAACGAACGATATGTATTTTCAAAGGGTAACAAATTTGGCACGCAGGCCCGAATTACATCCGTCCCTTCCAATCACTCGTCTGTCATTCATCAATTGTGCATGTTACATTCACATAGAAAAATAAAACATTGTCAAATTGATTTTGTAAACATAAGCAAAGCATGTTACCATGTTATGAGACAGGCAAACACACGTATATAAGCACATTCATAAACACACACGCGTTCATACGTACCTGCATACATACTTACATCATTTACACAAACTCTTACAGTTATGCACACACTCAATAATATACAAATACACACTCCATCGCATACACCGCATGCATGCACACATACCCACACAAACATGTACACATAGATACACGAACCTAAACACACATACACACACACACTTACACACACGCGTACACACACACATATCGCACACACACACACACACCACATACACAAACAAACACACAGACATATACACACATGCACACATACACGTACACACATACACATACATACACATACATACAAACATACAGACGCATTCATGCATACACATACAGATATACACACACGCATACATACACATGCACACACAGACACACACACTATTTATATACAAAAACACACATACACCGATAGAGATACACACGCATAGACACAATAAACACACCCACCCACCCATCCACCCACATACACACTCACACATACATACGCGAACATAAACACACATACACATAGAGTTACACACACACGGACATACACACATATCGCACACATATACACACACATATACAAACAAACACGCAGACATATACACACATGCACACATACACGTACACACACGTACACATACACACAAACATACATACGCACTCATGCATACACATACAGACATACACACACTCATACATACACATGCACACACATAAAGACACACACATATATATATATGTGTGTATGTGTGTGTATATATATATATATATATATATATATATATATATATATATATATATATATATATATATATAGAAACACACGTACATAGACACAATAAACACACCCACCTACCCACCCATCCACCCACACGCACACTCACACATCTAGACACATACAGGCTGCCTCACAATCAACTAACTAATATGAACAAACTCCCACACTGAAGGAGAGGCAGGACATTGTCTCGTTTATGCTTCACCTTACACCGGAAGGTACAAGAGGAACAAGGTGAGATGATGATGATGATGTGATGATCAGAAAACATGGAGAAGAAGAAGAAGAAGAAGAAGAAGAAGAAGAAGAAGAAGAAGAAGAAGAAGAAGAAGAAGAAGAAGAAGAAGAAGAAGAGTAGGAGGAGTAGGAAGAAAAGCAGGAGGAGGGGAGGAGTAGTAGTAGTAGTAGTAGTAGTAGTAGTAGTAGTAGTAGTAGTAGTAGTAGTAGTAGTAGTAGTAGTAGTAGTAGTAGTAGGAGGAGGAGGAGGAGGAGTACTTACAAGTATCCCAAAGATATCATGAAATTAATCTTTGTAGACATTCTCGTGAAGGAATGTATACTATCCACTTACAGGTATTGACAACGACTCCAACAATTTTATCCACCTACTCGTTTATCCAAGATATTCTCCGGAATTTACCTCCCACGAACCAATCTTTTAATTAATAGACTTTCTAACAACTCACTTCTGACAACGCTGATCATATTCTGGTATCAACCTTGGGCTTTGTCCACGTCAGATTGGAAGCAATAGACTCAAGTTTCGCTCTGTAGTATATAATCCTGACTGGACCCGGAATCGAACTCCGGATCACTGGTGTGTGAGACGGGTGTGCAATCACTTGAGCACGCGACTCACGCTAGTCACGACCAAATTATCAAAGGAAGGAATACTGTCCACGTACAGTTTTCTCCCACAACACCGACAATGGTATCCACCTACTCGTTTATCCTACGTAATCCTCGGAAAGTCCCTCCCACGAACCAGTCTTTTAATTCAAACTCTTTCTGAAAACTGTCCACTAAGCGACTTAGCCGACAGACTCCAGGCTGAGAACTGCTGACCCAGAGGCAGACAACTAATCAACAGTGAAGGATAATGAAAAGAAACCCATCTCGAAAATGAGACAGAAGCCAGATAAGTCTGCTACAGACGAGGGATATTCAGCCAGTAGTGGGCGCTAAGTTCATGAAGGTCAGGCTCGAATATCCTTCTTCTTTTTGCGACCAACGCTTGCTGTGCGTGGTGCATATCATCCATTGCAGTGTGTTGATGTCCGCTGTCTGGTCTCATCCACTTCGATGTTTGAGGTTTCTTTTCTAGACCCTCCTCTCGTAGGCAAATTGCCTTCCCGGGTTTGTAGGATTTGCTTGCCTACATTTGATTTTCTTTCGGGTTTTGTTGGGATAGCCTTTGTCCTTACAAGAACGTCCAAAGGCAGGGGTGGTTTGCTATGCGGTGTCTCCTTTAAGCAGATGGATTTCCATCCGGGGTTTATAGAGCTCCATTAATAAATTTTGTTTGCTCCTTTTTCATTATTTTGTCCTATCAAGCATAAACTTGTCCCTGGGGAGTACAAATGTAAGCAAAGCGAAATGGATAAGAGCGCCCGCTCTGATGATTCCGGTGTGCTTTATGCCGATCTAGCGGAGTCACCTCCTAAACCGTTCAGTTGGACTAAAATGTTGACTTCCCGTCCTTGACTGGTTACATAAATAAACACACATAGTATCGTTTTGGCGCTCACAGAAGGAGAAGAAGGAAGTAGTGACTAGACGGCGCACTAAACAACATAAAATTTGAAAGTTATAGTTAATGACCGGGATTCGAACCTGTCACCTCCAAATGATGACAGCGTCTCGCTGCAGGAACAAGCGTACTTCGACGCATGACCAACTAGTCACTCCAAAAAAAAAGTGTCTTCATTAGTCATGTCTATCATACACATGAACCTAACAACTATGGAATACGGACATAATTCGTATCAAACCATTGAGATAGCACCATAGGTCTCATAATTTATATTAATCCAGCGTAGGTCACATAACAAACACACAAACACATCAAACCGTAATGCTGTGTCGAGTATATTAACAAACATTTAAAGAAAAGAAATTGTTGGTCGGTTCCAATGCTGCACACGTATTACTCAGGAAATAAATTGGCGGAACCATCGAGGCCACTGAGACAGTTACTTAAATAAAAACACACACTATTGTTTTGGCGCTCACAGAAGGAGAAGAAGGAAGTAGAGACTAGATAACGCACTAGACAATATAAAATTTGAAAGCTATAGTTACCGACCGGGATTCGAACCTGTCACCTCCAAATGACGACAGCGCCTTGCAGCAGGAACAAGAGTACTTTGACGCACGACCAACTAGAGTACTAGACACTCCAAAAATAGTGTCTTCATTAGTCATGTCTATCATACACATGAACCTACAACTATCTCTGTGTAATACGTCCTTGACTTGGGAACGTAATTTACAAATACCTCAGAAGTCGCAGTGGGTTCGCCTGATGGCGAGGGTCACTGGTTATTGGGAAAGCTAACCCACACTCGCCGGTCTCTCTGGCCGAGGGGTTAAAACACTTCTCCGTAATCCCGTTTATCACGCAGTGTCTCGTAGCGGGGCGAGAGCTGGGAGCGGTTCGATCCCCGCTGGTGACTTGCGGGATAACAGAGCCGGCCGCTCAGAAAGCAATGGCACACTACTGAGCGTAATCTTGCCAAGAAATCAACATACAGCTGAAAGATGCTGATGTTGACAGCGATGTCCTGTAAAGGATATGCAACCAAAAAAAAAAACAAATCCACACTCACAAATCAGTTCAGTGCATTAGAAGTAGCACGTGTACGGACTTCGCTTCAGTTCATAGCGGGCGAACGCAAACAAGTCAATGTTTATTATTGTTATTGTTATTGTGCTGTCTCAATACAGGAATTGCGCTGTTCATTACACAGTGTTGAACTTAATTTGCTGCGCGTCTATTCCAGCAGCACAGCACCCATAGATGGCATATACCCACAATATGGTATAATCTAGTGTTTATATTGTTGTCGATTCATTCTGTTTGAATGTCTCATGGCTGCTTTAATAAGTCTTTCTTGTTGTCTGGGGTTGAATGGATTCGACCAACGATTATGGATTTATAACGTTGTTAGAAGACAAAGATTTGGCGATTTTCTGGGGTATGATTATGTGTGTTTTTTTCTCCAGTATTTTTCTTCTCGTTGATCCACGGTCTTTTAAGAATATTTCTGTATTAACTAAGTTCAATAGCTCATATTTTCGTCTGTAGTGTTTGCTAAATGGTCCATAATTTCGAAAAGTGAAACCTGTTTGCCGGTGTTGTGTCATTATTATTACGTAAGAAGATCAAAAACAGATTGTAATCTTAACCTATGCCTATTTCATAGATCACACACACACATATACACACACACGCAAGCACGCACGCACGCACGCAAACGCACGTCTCCGTGGCGAAGACGTTACGTACGCAGTTCGTAATCCCGTATACGCGTGTTGGAAACACACCTGCTGGCGATTTGGAAGTAGACCGCCTTGCGTTGGTTTTTTAAAGTTGTTCTTCTCGATCAGAAAAGCAATGGTAAACTACTGAACGTAAACTTGCTAAGAAATCACAACAGCAATACATGATGATGTTGACTGCGACGTCCTGTAAAGGAAATGCAACTAACTGTAAACCTGTGATAAGGATGACAATAAGGAGGTGCCGTTTAGAAGATATTTACGTTGAAAATCCCACGGCAGATTGACATAACAAAGGGTAGACCGTGAAGTCACTGCTCTGGCAAACTTTTAAACTAAAGATACAACTAAACGTCTGTAGATGGAACCCTTTACCTTGCGTGGAATCTATCTCGAGGAAGCAAACATTACACACATGCCTGCCGAAGTTGGACACTGCCCGTTGATGTACTTAACTAGGTGTGATACACTCTCCTCGAAAGAGGAAGAAGAAGAAGAAGAAGAAGAAGAAGAAGAAGAAGAAGAAGAAGAAGAAGAAGAAGAAGAAGAAGAAGAAGAAGAAGAAGAAGAAGAAGAAGAAAGCTCCATCATAGGAATAAAACCAACACACTAAACATTGTAAACGAATAATTCCATCTCGTAGACATTTCTTCAAAAATAGAGGTCGCCATGGTGACCCGACGCCGAGATTTCTAGTGAGTTCCCCTGGAGAATTTTAAGTAAATCGTTTGCCTTGACGTAAAACTCCCGCATTTACATTGCCATCTTGGACTACCATAGTTGTAAGGTGGATAACTCCGCTTGTCTTCTGCAGGAAATCGATGGAAGGATGTCTGGACACTTTCCACTATTTTACCATTTTGAAAAGTTGATCTCAGGGCTACACATTTTAGATATTAGAAGGAAGTTGTAGTCTAATGGCTCATGTAGTGACACTGGTCCGGACTCTGTGATACGTATTTAGGTCGGAATGCCTGCTGTGTGTATGAATTAGCGTATATGGGGTGGGGGGGGGGGGGATTGTGAGTGAGTGAGAGAGAGAGAGAGAGAGAGAGAGAGAGAGAGAGAGAGAGAGAGAGAGAACAAACGAACATACTTTATCTTCAAAGGGTTAAGAATTGGGCACGCAGGCCCGTTTAACATTCTGCCTTTCTATCACTCTATTTCATACATTATTTCATTCACACATCATTCAAGGCTAACTGAGAACAGCAACAATATAAAATATATGCATTATACAGGCATGGGCAAAATGCAGAGAGAGAAAGAGAAAGAGACAGAGAGCAAGAGAGACAGAGAGACAGAGCGAGAGATAAAGCTAGAGAGTATGTGTTTATGAATGAATGTTAGTGGGTTTATAATTGTGAGAGGGTATGTGTGTGAGGGAATGTGTCTGGGAGTATTATTGTGTGGGGTGTATGACAATGAGTGTTTGTGTTAATGATTTATGTATGTATGTGTATTTTTGAATGTGTGCATGTAGGTATGTGAGTATGTGTTTATGTATGTGTAAGTATGTATGTCTGTCTGCTCCCCTTTATCTTAACAGTGTAATGTGTATTGTTTTTGTTCACTGAATTCATTTTACCATGTATATATATATATATATATGTGTGTGTGTGTGTGTGTGTGTGTGTGTGTGTGTGTGTGTGTGTGTGTGTTTGAATTTAATATGTACGTTAGATAACTGATGTGCGAAAGATGATTAGTTGGAAGGGTCAATTGTAAGAAGGGTAAGCGTGCCCAATTTGTGACCTTTTGACACTTTCTTGTTCGTTCGTTAGTTCGGTTGGAAAATATAGATTTTCTGAGAAAGTAGTTTATCGCACATCTCCCAGAAACATCGTTCACTCACGCGTGATTTCTGAGCTATTACACGACTATGCTAGGGGAGGATTAAGGTGGGTTTGGCCAGAAGGCAAATGCTTGAATCTTTGATGAGGTTAAAACTAACATCTCTGTAACAGTATGCCAGGGCACTCGGATGTGAGAGGAATGAGCAAACGGGCTTGTGGGCTTCGCTGCTTTGAGGAGCGGACGAGCATTTGACCAGGTCGACATCATGAGCGCCCTCTGGAAGGCGGGACAAGAATATGATTCAATGTGATTTGACGAGACCTCGAGAACATCTAGTTAAATAGGGTCAAGCTGGACAAGATCGCCTTGCAGGGAGACAAAGAAGAGGAAGATACAAAACTTGTTCCGTCATTTGCTACACGCGAGGGGATATTGAGGAGGAGATCTGATCACTTATTTTTATTGTTTATTTTTGCGCTCGCTCGCTTTGAACTCAAGCGTAGTCCATACACACTACTTCTAGTAGTGCTGGACTGAATTTTGCGTGTGGATTAGCTTTACCTATTAACAGTGTCCCTCTCCATCAGACGAATCCTCTCTGACTATAGATGTACTTGTAATTTACGTCACCAAGTCAAGGACGACACGTCAACGTTTAATTCTAACTGCCCAGTATAGGGGTTGAACAAATTACCTCGGCATCAGCATACCGGATGTTTAAAAGCACGCGTTCTTATCCATTCGGCCATGCTGACTACTTATTGACTAATCGTTCGATTTGCAATGAGAATTATCCGTTGAATAACTAACTAACAAACTAACTATCTAATTAACTAACTAGCTAACTAACTATTTAGCCAACTAACTAGTTAGCCAACTAACTAACTAACTAACTAACGAGATAGATAACTAGCTATCTAAACCCTCAAAGCTATTATGCAGATTAAGATTTGACACTATTGTAAATTGTTACTGGACTCGTTTGACAACGTGAGAAAATGGTGCCACAGAACGCTTGTATCGGCGGCAAAAAGGAAGTAGCTTTGTGAGTTTTCTTCCTACACTTAGTAGTCGTTAGTTGTTAGTGGCTGTTCCAACTTCACGACAAAGAGTCGCTCCATAATGGTCCGTTCCTGTACCAGTGAATTATATTTCATTGTCAATGGAAGCGGCAATTACTAGAACGCCAGCAGTTGCACACATATTACTGCATACGACAAAACCAACTAGTTCAGCAACCCGCCGCCCGCCATTTTTTCTGAACATGCAGTTCACAATACAAACCCACTGCGGGCAAATTCCACATGCAATCCAAAGCTCACAATGTCGCTACATGCACTTAACTGGGCACCTGGGTGACGGTTCCATGTCCTACCAGTCTAGAATGAGGAAAATGCGTAAGAAACCTGTAGCCAGAAGCAAAAACACTCCAGAAGCCTTAACAGCTCCTCAGCCAATACGCCATGTTGTACCGGAAGCTCCTACATTTAACTTTCCTTGAACTATGACCATTCCACAAATGTCTCAAGGGGAATACGAAATTAAATTAATTCAATAAGCACACTAGAGCACAACAAACAGAAGATAATCATATCACCAATATCAGATTTATGTGTTTAGGATTATACGGTTACAGAAAAACTAGAATAGAACTCCCAATCCAGGGTAAATAGGTAAGTAATGGACGCTTTCCCAAGTCTCGGATTGTGTTTTGTATATAGAGCTTACCCCATATTTTCACAGGCCAATCGGACCTGGATGTGTGATGTAGTTAAAACCACCTATGCAAACCTGAATTTCCAGACCATTTCCTGGTGCCTAGTTAAAGCTAGGGCGATTTGAGAGTTAATGTCGATTTGGAAATACAATTCTCGCCTTGAGGGGGATTTGAATACGTGACCATCAGGCCGGCAAAGCAGCGTGCTAGTCACTGTACCAACCATGGCTGCCCAGGCCAGGCCAATGATTGTCTTGTCCCTGTCGATGTTGATGAAGCTTAATCCGGGTCATGCTTCATGAGCCCATGTTAGTACCATGTGGTCTGGTGTAGCTGATGTGTGTACTAACCTGAATGCCCGAATCGTAAAATCATGAAAGAATCACTGAGGGTCTTCCATGTCGTTTGCTGAAATTACTTCCTTTCTCCACAAACTGAGATGTTAATTCTCATCGCATCTCATCTCATCACATCTCATCTAATTTTATCTCATCTAATTTCATCTCATCAGATCGCATCTTATCTCATCACATCTCATTTTGTTCATTTGTTAGCTTGCGGTGTCAAGGTGAAGCATAAATAGCTGGCGAGGGCCGTTTATGGGCTTCATATATCGAGATCCCACGGACTCTGTAATTCCCTATGCCCTCGTTTACATGGTCGGCCTCGTCTTCTGGTCCCATTTGGTCTGTAGTTAGTGAGACGATATATAAACCACCAGGTCTCAGCCTATGTCTTCCAGGCTGCAAACTGTAAATAATACAAAATGAAGGTGTGTATTCCTTTGCGTATTTCTCCACTTGAGGAGGTAGTACTGTCTGCCGGGAAACATTCAAGGTGTGAAAATAGTATGCTCCAAAGTTACCTAGTCTGAAAATCCAGGTATACACTGGCAATGTATTAAATATATGCATAACCTCTTTCGTCCAGGTGGGAAAATCCGTCGTGACAATGGTGGTGATGAATTCATACTGAATAATGTTGACCGTTATTTAATATCCTCAGCCTTCCCTTGCGAGTGCTGTCAATAATTTCCCGTACTGATAATTCTCAATGTCACTATGTCTAAACGTCCAGGGTCTTCTGTCTAGGACTATTTTTCCTCCAGATTTTCTGTTGTCATTATATTTTCCAGTTGACACCTTTTTGAGACGTATCCGTAGAATGTCTGGAATGACCACTTTTTAGTAGAACCGGTATCTACGTGAGTTTGTATTTTTCTGATATTTCAAAGGATTCTAAGCACTCATCTACAGAACCAAATCTTACCACTCTTCTATAGAACCACATCTCTTATATAGAATGTTGAAATGTGGATCTTTAGAAGAATGCTGAGATGATGTTTTTATAGAAGAATGGTGAGATGTGATTCTATTGAATCACATCTTACCAGTCTTCTATAGACCTGCATCTCAACAAACTTCTATAGACCTATATCTGAATATTCTTCTATAGAACGATATCTCACCACTCTTCTATAGAACCACACCTTTGCAGTCAGTCTCCATATACTTTCTTATTAATCTGTTAATAATCCATGACTCATATCTCCACATCACAATTGACTCTACGAAACTCCCAAGAACTCTCTTAGTCCCTCCTTTGGCCGTGCAGTGTAGCGTAAAGTGAACTACTTCTTGCAGAACGCGACTATGCCTCGAACTATTCATCCTTCACATCTTCAATAATACAGTTCCCATCTGCCGTTATGAAGGTCCTCGGCTAGTTGGACTCATTCACCTCCTGTAGAATTCTTCCGTATACTATGACGTTGCCTTTACCAGATGACCAATGTTCTTTATTATCACCATTAGTGCTGTTTTCATGTTGTTGAAAGCAACACACGCCCACACACACACACGCACTCACTCGAGCGCAAGCACGCACTTCCCAGCCAAAACAATCCGACACACGCACATACAGATAACTCCTGAGGTGAAAATTGTGCCATCAATCCTCCCAAACAGCGAGGCCCGGCTTCCAGTTGTGTCATTGCCTCGACACAATTGGATTGCCTAGGCTGGTTTCCCTAGATTTATGAAGCGATACCAGCCAATATGGGAGCTACAGTAGCGCATATGCCAGCAGCCTTTCAGCCAGTCCTGTGGACCAGAGTTCGAATCCTCACTGTGGCGATTATGTTTTATTGTTATTTTTTATTTACCTAGTTTCCCAGGTAGCCGTAGCCTAAAATTGATAGTAGAAAATGTTTTGGGAAGTAAATAAGACCGGCGTGCTATTCATCATATCAGTCACCGTGTTCTGATTGACAGGCTTGGTCATGGGAATCCCATGGGAAAAAAGGGGGATTTTCTGAATAGTGTAGGGATGGGATGGGACGGATGGGACAAGCATAAATTACCAATTGATGGGACAGAAAAACATGTCCCATGGACAAGCCTGCCAGGCTTGGCCATGGGAATGTTATTCCTATGGGAATCCCATGGGAAAGTCCCATTAGACGGGATGGGATGGGACATGCATAAATTAACACGCAATTTAAATTATGTCCCATGGATTGGTCCATAAAACTCCCTGAGAAAGCACCATGTACCAAATAGACGAGCAAGTTTACATTTATTGTATCAGTCAATGTGACAGAAAGCAGTTTACTTGTTCAATGTCAGTTTATTATATTTCATTAGAATGCATTTTCATTTCCGCTAGGAATCGCACGTTCCTAGATTATTGTTACAACCACCTGATTGTTACACCCACCCTAAATGTTACAACAGCCCAATTGTTACTTCTAACCTAGTTGTTACACATACTCTAATTGTTACGCCCAATCCATTTGTTAAACCTACCCTAATTGTTACACCTGCCTGCTCCGTGGCTAAAGGCTTGCGAACGCAATACGTGAGCTGGGTACCAGGCGTTCAAAGCTCAGCTGCGACCGATTTGTACAGCAGACCGTGTCGCGTTGTGTTATAACGTGCTGGTATGGGAGCCGGTGGTTCAGAAAGCAATGGCAAACTACTGAACGTAACACTTGCCGAATAGATCAACAGCAGCTGAAAATGCTGGTGTTGACTGCAACGTCCCTTAAGGGATACGCAACAAAATTTTTAGTTTTCTTCATCCTATTCTGCTGCTGCTGCTTCTTCTTTGTCTTCCTATTGTCCTTCATTACCATCGTATCATCATCATCATCATCATCATCATCATCATCATCATCATCATATCATCATCATCATCATCATCATCATCAAATCATCATCATCGTCTTCTTATTTGTCTTCTTTGTCAATATCATCATCATTACACCACCATCACCACGATCTCCACCACCACGGTCACCATCATCATCATCATCATCATCACCATCATGATCTTCGTTATTATTTCCCTCTTGCTCACTGCTGGTTAGAAAAGGCTAGCAAAGTCCCCTTCTAAGGCTCTGTGTTGATGGGACTTGGATTTCATCAAAGCACCAAACCGCCTGTTTGAATGTATGACAATGGGGGATGCTGTGCAATGGTCACCTAACTTAACAAGACAGCAGTCTTGCAGGATATCCTCACCTATCTGCTTCTGGACCACATATACACGAGAAGCTGGAGCCATTGTTATGCGTTTCTGTTCAGACTGTCCTGCAGGTATCTTAATCTGAACACGATCACCATTTTGTTTCATAAAAATTAGACATGCTTACTTTTGATGTTTTAATCTGTTGAAGATGAGAACGGAGCACTTGTGATGTCGGTTCTTGACTCAACGCAACTCATGAGTCAATCTGTATAACAGAGTGTATACAGGTTTAATTGACGTGAAAGAAAACTGATTATCTTGTGTCTCCCCCTGTCCTATCTTTTAGTTAACTTACCCTCACTTTCATTTCCGAGATGACACAGTTAGACGGTGGTGCACTCCCTTTCTTGGTGATGACGTCACTTCCAATTCTCGTAACTCCGACAGGTTTTCGCTGATGATTGTTTGTGGAACTGGCATTTCATCAGTGACAAATACAATCTACTGGTAGTGGCTTGGATGTTACAGGAAGGTTCTTAGAATACATGGACCAATATTAAATATATTGCATGTTCTTGCAGGACGTTGCGTTCAATCCCAACCCCAATTTGATTTACTAGGCAATTTTACGTTCAGCAGTTTGCCATAGCTTTCTAATCGAAAAGTTAACATGAATGTTACACGAAGGCTTAGAATATCATGGAGCAAGAGAAGAAAAACACTGACATTCTATAAAATCTGAACATCCAAGACAAGGCTCACAAATGGTATGACGGAAACTGAAATACTTTGGTAATATAAAACTTCACAGTGACTTGGAGAGGACAGTAATGGAAGGCGTGGTTGCTGGAAGAATAAGAACAAATAACATGGCTGACACTTGGGCTGTGAGAGTGCAAGAGGCAGGAGGAATGACAGGAGATCAAGAAACTTTCCAGCGGGCCATGATGAGGACGATCATCTGCAACAGACCTGGTAGATGCCGATGGCAGTGGTTTGTTGTGTTAAGTACCATTCCTGCCGCCATGTCCTGTACTTCAACAGACTACTCAAACTGACGAGCACGTAGAACCATTTGATGCATCAGGATATACCACACAATCTCGTGTCTCTTTCTTCACTGCTCTAGTTGAGTGTCCATCGAGTTTATGTCAATCCGTGCTGGCCAGGGGGAAGGGGTTTCAACCGTGCCACATGCTGGTATTTTCTTTGCTGTGGGATATAATTCTCCTAGTGAAGCAGGTTGTTGTTGTTGATCATTTTGTTGTGCAGATTGATTGTTGTTCCCGTAGAGGAATCATGTTGGAGATTTATCGAAATACGAGGGAGGCATTAAGTTACAGAAATTTTATTACAAAGTGCATGCAATAATATGGAGAACGGAGAATCTTATTTCAGGACACAAACTGGCTCTTTAGCTGTACCCCATGTATGGTTCGTCAGGATCGACTGTTTTTGCATGTGCAATAGCAATTATAAAATTGCTTCCACCACCCCATCGTCGTGGTCGACTTGCACCTTGGAAGAACAAAGAGGCGTTGTTCGCATTTTATGGTCAGCGTGTGTGAAACAGTTGAACGATGGTTCAGTATGGAGACAGTTGTTTGAGTCCAGGGATAGTGTATGAATAGGTAGACAGATTTTAAAATGAAAGACATATTCAAGACGCATGAATCCGCTTGGAAAATTATGATGACCGTCTTTTGGGACACCAAGGGTCCTATATTGGTATATTTCCAGGAAAGGGGTAAAACTGTGATTAGTGCTCGGTAGAGTGACGTTTTGGTGAACAAGCTGATGTCCGCTGATGCGAACGAAACGCCGGGGACTTCTCTCAAAAGTGAATATTATTGATGCACGACTAGGCCCTCCCTCATACGGCTGCACATATAGTGGATGCACTATTTGCTCAGAAATGTAAGGTCTTGAAACATCTAGCATACAGTCCAGAACCAGACTCGTCGCTATAAGTCTTTCACTTTTTAGGGAGTTAAATGAACATTTGCGGGGGTCAGAGGCTTGCGGATGATAATGTGGTTATGGAGGCGGTAAAAATTGTTTCAAGGCCAGCTCTCAAAAACGTCTCCTAGATAGCATCAACAAGCTAGTATACAGGTGGACCAAGTGTCTTGCCAGACAGGTTGACTATGTTGAGACATAACACACAAATCTATGTTTCGCACTATTGTAGAAAAGGTTATTGTAAAACTCCTGTAACTTAATGACTTCCCCTCCTTTATGTGCACGCATGCTGATCTGGGGTAAGAGTGTTTCAACCATACTCCATGCTGGTATTTTCAATTCTCTCCACATTGATCGGGTGGTTGTTATTGTGTTTATCCTGAAGTTTAAGTATCATTCCCATGGAGTTGATTCGTATATTTCAGATCCTTCGGTGTATATGTGCACACATGCGTGTCTAGGGTTAAGAGTGTTCAGCCTCGCCATATGCTGGTATTGTCATTGTTGTGATATGTTGCACTCCCGGTGGAACAGGTGGCTGTTATTGGTGTGTTTATTTTGAAGCTGACCTGTATATTCTGCGGTTCATCGGCAGGCTACTAATTTTCGCTTTCCACCCCTTCTGAGAGAGATATTAGCCGATCCTAACCTGGTTGCCGGGCCAGGCGCAGTCCACACCTTGTAGATTGGGCCAACAGGGCTCTGGCTTGCCAGGGGCGCTGACTCCCCTTGGACAGATGTTCCTGTCCTAAACCTCCGACTGACCTAGCATGCCGGCAGGGGATTTTCTTACTGCTTAAAGAAAACTAAAGAAGCATAATCTGAAACCCATAAACGGGCGCTCTTCCGCTTTCTGTACACTTCACCTCGGCACCGCAGGGCACAAGGGGAACAAGATTAGATGAGACGAGTTGAGACGAGATTCTGAAGTTTAACTATTATTCCCATTGAGTTAATAGGCATGTCGTAGATCCATTGGTGTATCCCCTGCTTGTCCGGGGTTAACCGTTTTCAATCGTGCCATATGCTGCTATTTTCGTGTCTGCGGTATATAGCTCGCCCAATAAAGCAAGTGACTGTTATAGGTGTCATTATTCTCACGTTTAATTGTTGTTCACTTGGTGTGGGGAAGCATGGGTAGGCCCATTGATGTATACATGCGTTCATTATTGTTGTCAGCTAAGGTTTTCAATTGGACAACATGTCGGTGCTTTTCTTGCTGCGCTGTATAACTCGACCATGGGAGCCGGTGGTTCTTATTGATGTTATTCTGGCGTTTAATTGTTCACGTGGAGCAGAGAAGCATGCTGGGATCATTTAAATGTTTTGTAGCTGGTTGGTGTATTGTGTAATTAGTTCTCGAAAGCGATTACAAGCAGGTTCCATTGCAATTCAGCAAAACCAAACTGAGAAAACAACACAAAACAGTTACAGAGGCGAACTTTGTGCAAACAAAAAGACAAAAAGTTTATGTTACCAGACAATAATTTGTGCAATCTATTTGGTTTTGTTTCGTTATTATTCAACTTTACTACAGGAAAACATTGTTTTGAATATAAATAGTTGTTAGAAATGACGTCTCAGAATCAAAGTTATTCAATCTTGGAAATAAAGTTTGTTTGTTGACATTTTAACTGACTTCATGCAACATTGGCGATTCAAGTGACTTATTATTTAATCAGAACTAGTCAGGATAGATGAGCATTGACCGTGAAACTATAGACACGCGGTGGCACAGTAGCTAGCACAATCGCCTGCTAAGTGAAAGATATCGGTTCAATTTCTGGCAGTTTCAGGGAGTTTCCGTGGCCAAGTGGTTACTTCGCCTTCCTAGGTTGTGGGTTCGATTCCGGTCTACTACTGCTCAGTTCACGAGTGCAATTTTCTCAGAGACTCCTGTGGGGTCGCCGCTGTGGCTACGGAGTTCCTGCCCTGTGATGTCTTTCTTTCTTCAGGCCGCCCTGCGGAAAGAGACCGAGCCTTATGGGATAAACCCGGTGCAATGAAGTCAAACCTCCTGCCTTTTAAATCTGTTTAAGCCGTGTAATCCCTGGCAGAGGCATAAATATTCCCCCTACCCAGTACAGCCCTGGGTTCGATTCTCAGACATGGGTGCCAGGACATTTTGTAGGGATTATCAGGGACAGAAAGACCGCGAGGAAGACAATGCTACCTCAGGGGTCTAGAAATTATGAAGGCCTAACACGTGACACCCCAATGACAGTATCTGCAATAGGATTACTTTTACTGTGTGCATGCATGCACAGTTAGCTGCATGTCCTTTACGGGACGTTGCAATCAACCCCATCATTTTTGTTGGATTATAAGTGGTTTACTAGAAAATGTTTACGTTCAGTAGTTTTTTTATTGTTTTCTGAACCATCCATGCACATACCATTAAAATCAACGCAAAGTGGTCTGCTTCCAAATCGTCTGCGGCTAATTTCGAACCCTCGACTCGACATGTCGAGGTATTGTCAAAAACGTTCACTTTCCCCAAGCCAATACGCCGGCTGTCAATGTGTACCAAAAAAAATGATATTGAGATGCCTACAAGACATGGGAGTGGTAGTCTAGTTGCCAGACTCTCGTCTGCCGACCTGTAGGCCATGGGTTCCATTTGAATAGAAGGGGATTCGAACTGTCAACAAGGATCTGGGCTCGCGAGTCGATCTATCTGAACTGGGTACGAGAAAATGTCTTGGGAAGCAATGGCATCCGGCGGTGACACAAACAACATCAGCCGCGGTGTGCAGATTGATTCTATAGATATACGTGTCTAGCCCCATGCACCCAATGTTCCTTGGGCGTGCAAAAGTCTCCTTTGTGAGAGTTAGTGCCAAACAAGAAGTTATTTAAGACCAAATAAAAGTGGATGGCGGAAAATGGGCAATAGTGTTTGTCACAGTAAAACGTTGTTAATGTGATAGCAGACATGTTGTATTATATATGACATTAAAGGGGGTTGCATAGGGAAAACTACTTTATATACGCTCAAGGTAGTTGGTCAAGACGATTAATCAGCCCATGACACTTAGAATGTTAATGTATTTACACAAGACAAGCAGAGAACAACAGTTGGTGGACATACTATAAACAACCCAACTAAATGGGAATATTCTTGGGAATATGGGGAGCAGTCCGAGATAGGACTTACTCGTAAGAGCACACAAAACAAGAAAGAGGGTAAAAATACCCACATAAACCATGGATCTCAATAATAACCAAAGCTGAGGAGGCTGTCACAAAATAAAACCGTTTGTTTAACCAGTTGATTATTATAGAGGCTTTCTGATTAAAAGGACTATCTGCCAGCGACAACTATTTTTACTAACAGAGAAAACAAATCGGTTGTCAAAATCCCAGGACAATATTTGTAGCTGCACGTGTACATCTCTAACGGATTTGGAACATTCGGTGTTGATGGTGACAGGTCCCGGCATCGCCTTGACAGTTTGTCAACATTTGAATACAGATGGAAGCCGTGAGATCACAGGGGCAGATGTATAGAGGAAGTGAGTGCGCTGAATCATACATCGTTTTGACAAGTCATAAACAAGTCGGATGGAAAACGGAAGTACTCAGCACGGAAGTAAACAGTCCATATGTCATATAGTTTCCGGACATCACTCAGATGGGCAGATTGCTACTGACAGCTTGTTGAGAAAAACTGTTGTTGGGATCATACAGTAACTCGTTAGTTTGTTGGGGGAGTCGAAAGCAAGTGATGACAACTTTGACAGTGACTAGGCCAGGAAAAATCGATTCTTGACAATGGATGATATGCGAAAATAACACCTGCAGGACGTCACCCATATCACGTGACCAAATTTAGGGTTTGCCATAAACCATGATTGGGAGAAACAGAGTTGACAAAAACCGTGGATTATGATGGACGTGTTTGTGGGAGAGCTCTACAGTGTTAGAATAATTTAACATTAACTAGCATGTGTCGTTATGGCAAAGTGTAGTAGCCATCCCGGGAATGAGGCGGTTTTGCATAAGGTAGTCAATATAGTCTATTAGTTCTAATTAATATAGACTGTAGCCTTGTTAAAACTATAGTGTGATGATTAGCACTGTTAGTGGAAAACTAGTTAGAGTAGAATAGTGATATTGGCTCTGCTAAGGTGAATAGAATACTGAGGTTGCACTCTGTATTGGTCTTTCCTTGTCATAGCCTGATTCGGCCCTAGGTGGGTAGCTAATCTGCTCTATGACATAGTTTAGTTAGCTAAAGATCATTAAGCAAGGCAATAGGCTTACACTCAGCCGATAGGATCAGTGACTAGTACTATCACCAGATGTGTTGTTTCTATCCTAGGTTCCCTACCAGATCCGAGGAAACTCAACAAGTTTTTAGGAAAGGTTCAAATCCCATTCGGAAGAACACCAGTGGAACAGTCAAATAAAGTTTCGTACAGAACGTAACTGAAGCTAGAAGGAAGATGATTCACCAAAGAGGGGTGATGATTACTGATGCACCACACAGCATCAGACAGTAGTAACTAACTGAGAACATTAATTATAATAGTTACCTAGTGTGATATAATCTCGTGTAATAGAACACAAGACATGATACGTGAGGCTAGATAGACACGAGTGAGGATCAATCACATTAACAATTAACATTAATAACTGTGTACACACTACAAAGGACTTGTGCATTTTTTTAGGAACGATAGGAACGGACATTGTGTAGGGTGCAACCGGTCCATGATTAACTGTTAATACCACCGGTGTCTATTTCGGATGATCATGAAATGGGATTACCAGAGGTCTACAGAGGCAAATCAGTATCCAGCAGGATGGTTTCGGCACTGGGTGAGATGTACCTGTTCTGACGTAACGTGATGTGGTCTATCCTTGCTGGGATCAGCTGACTGGGTTGTAGTCTGAGAGTCCGATTCTACACACTTTATAGAACACGTGACACATTTTCTCCACATACACGTCTCATATACGTTACACTTTTATTTTAATAAATTAATCTTTATTAATTTTTAGAAGCAAGAGTTGTTGAGTATGTTGCGTTGGAGAAGTATGAGAGGGGGCATAGTACGACAGTGAGAGAGTGACAGGAAAAGGTGTCCATGGGCTGATGGAGTGTGTTGGACGGAAGCTGGTGGATTCTCCAGAATATTAAAAAGGAGGAAAATATTATAATGTGGGTGTCGGCTCTCTTCACTCCAGGGACGACACTGTAAAGGAGGACACGACATTATTGGGGGCTCGTAAACGTGATCTTTGGACAGCGGGATCTCTCGTAAACGGAATCCTTGGACAGCGGGATCTCTCGTAAACGGAATCCTTGGACAGCGGGATCTCTCGTAAACGGGATCCTTGGACAGCGGGATCTCCCGTAAACGGAATCCTTGGACAGCGAGATCTCCTGCAAGCAGGAACCTTTGACAGTGGGATCTTCTGACAACGGGGTCTTTTGACACGGGATCCTTAGTTATAAGAGGGAGATATCATTTTGGAGAATCCAGCTAGAGTGAATGTGGATAGGGGTTAGGACAAATATCTTACCTGTTCACACTTCACACGTCTGCATAGGTCTGTGGTCCTGATTCTACTCTTGTCACTGAGTGAATGTGCTGTGTGTGGTAATATCTAGATTTATAGAACTTGTTCATATATCTGTATAGTAATTTGCAGTTATATTGTACTAGACCTGCTAGCTTACCTCTCTGTATAATGGCCACCCCTAAACTAAGCACGTTAGAATTAAAGGCAAAGGGGGAAGAAATGGGACTGTCGGGTTCTGCTCTAACGGATTACATACAGGAAGTGGAGAGAGAGTATCGTCAAGCAGAAAGGGAAGATCGAAAGGCCGAGCTGGAATTGAGAAGGATGGAGTTGGAACAAGCAGCTAAGAAATTGGAAGCTGAGCAAGCAGCTAAGAAATTGGAAGCTGAGCAAGCAGCTAAGAAATTGGAAGCTGAGCAAGCAGCTAAGAAATTTGAAGCTGAGCAAGCAGCTAGGAAATTTGAAGCTGAGCAAGCAGCTAGGAAATTAGAAGCTGAACAGGAAGCACAGAAAAGGGAGCACGAGTACCGGATGAGGGAACTCGAGTTGAAGAGTCAATCTAATGGAGAAACTGAGGGAGCAGTTGGAGGTTCCTCCATCCCAGGCTCAACACCAGTAGGTGGACATGGGTACCATGCTATGAAGTTTCCTTTAGCGGTCTACGAGGAGGACAAAGAGAAGATTGACCAGTACCTTCAACGCTTCGAGGCTATGACAGTTGCTATGGGTCTGGAGCGTAACAAATGTAATCTTAAGCTATCCCAGGGATTACGCGGGACCGGCTACGAGGTTTATTCTCGCCTGCCACCAGGACATGAGAACAATTATGACGAGTTAAAGACGGCTCTGCTGAAACGATTCGAGGTTACGTCACATACCTACCGGAAAAAATTTCGAGCAGCGAAACGAGAACCGGGGGAGTTGTTTGCCGCCTACAGTTTGCGGTTAAAATCGTATCTCCATAAGTGGATGGATTTGGCTGGGTTCGCACATGACTATGAGAGTCTGGAAGAGCTCATGGTGGTCGACCAGCTGAAGAAGCAAATATCTAAACCTCTCAGGACGTTCCTGGGAGAACAAGGAGCGGAACGTATTGACCTCGTGACTAAATTAGCAGAACGGTTCGTCGAGGTACATGGGGAGGCAGGGGAAGACCTTTCCACCAACACCAAAAGTCAAGAGAAACATGACAAGAAGAAAGCCAAAAACTCAGGAACCAAAAAGTGGGAACCTTATGTGCAAAAATCAGAGGATAGTTCAGAGAAGAAGGAGGAGGGAAGCAAGAGCACTTCAAGCTCTACACCTAAACGACCGTGGTCGGAGAAGTGGTGTTCAATTTGTAAGTCACCATCTCACAATACGAGGGACTGCAAATCGAAGGCTAAGAACCCTCACTTCGCAGCATGTCAAGTGACTTCCAAGGAGGTTGTCACGGAAAATGCCAAGGTCAACAAGGAAGCTCGCCACCAGGAGAGCTCACTCAAGTCTGGCAATAGAAAATCTAGGACAGGGAAATGGTGCAACCAATGCAAGTCAAACACGCACAATGCTATTGACTGCAGGGGAAAGTCAGGAGACACTCAATTCGTCGGGTGCCCCGGGAAACCTAAGGTGGAGCCCACCGAACAGGTCGAGGCCGAGGAAGAGACTCCAGACCAGGAAAAACCACCTGTAGTGGAATTGGTAGAGGTTAACGGTCGTCAAGTGGAGTGTTTATACGACACAGGACTGGACGGGGAGGCCGTGATTTCTGCGGATCTGGTACATCCAGAACAATTCACAGGTGAGACATTGGATAAACAGCCTGCACAGAAGAGTGCTGTAGTCATGAAGTTGCCCATTGCTAATGTGGAGATTCGGTCAAGGTACGTCACCGGCACCATCAAGGCCGCTGTATTGACCGATCCCATTTTTCCAGTCATCCTAGGTTGCCGGTATGTCTTTCTGGGAATGCCCAGGGAACCAATCCATATGGGAGCAATACAGACTCGCTCTCAGACGAAAACGGAAGAGGCAGACGCAATTGTGACTAACCCAATGCCAGGGGAGCTACGAACTGCCCAGAGTGAGGATGATACTTTACGTCCTTGCTACAAAAAGCTGCAGAAAAGTGCTGATCCACCAGGACGGGGGCAGTACTACATGAAGAATAGGATACTCTACAGGAGAGCAGGAAGGGGAGACAACCTATACGGTCAGTTGGTCGTCCCGAAAGCTCACCGGTTCCAGATTCTTCATATGGGGCATACCATCTCCTTTAGTGGACACATGGGTATTGCCGCCACCATGCAGCGGATTTTCTGCCACTACTATTGACCGGGAATGACAGATGATGTGCGTCGGTATGTGAAGTCATGCCCTGAGTGCCAGAGGGTGGCACCGAAACACTGGACAGCACCGGTGGTGTTGGGTGAGATGCCCATCATGAACTCTCCTTTCGAGAGGGTAGCCATCGATATCGTGGGTCCACTTCCCAGGACTAGGAAGAGGAACATGTATATACTCACAATGGTGGATTGCTGTACAATGTGGGGTGAGGTTATACCGTTGACCTACGATTGACTCGAAAAGAGTGGCGGACGCATCTGATGGAGGCCTTTACCAGATTAGGCTTTCCGGATCAAATTCTGACGGACAATGGATCTCAGTTTTGTGGAAAACTCATGGAGGAGGTATTTAGGGTGTTTCACTCTAACCACATACATACCAGCCCTTACCACCCTCAAGCCAATGGACAAGTGGAGCGTTTCAACGGCACGTTGATGACAATGCTCAGGAAATTAGCGCAGGAAAAACCTGATAGGTGGGATGAATATATCCCAGCAGCACTCTTTGCCTATCGGGAAGTTCCTCATGGCTCAACAGGACTACCACCCGCTACGTTGCTGTTTGGTCGTCCAATCAAAGGACCGTTGGAAGCCATGTTGAGGAGTTGGACTGAAGAGGGGACGTCAGAAGAAGTGATCTCATCCTATAAATACGTGGAGGAACTGAAAGAAAAACTCCACAAGGGATGGACTCTGGCAAATCAAAACTTGAAAAAAGCCAGGAAAAGACATGCGGCTTACTACAACCGTAGGTCTAAAGAAAGATCTCTAGAGGTGGGAGATAAAGTCTTGTTGCTACTCCCAAGGGAAACAACAAACTGGAGATAGGTTGGCAAGGACCATTTCCCGTGGAAAGGGTGATATCCAGAACCAACTATCAGATCCGGATCCGGGGAAAGTCGAAGATTTTCCATATCAATCTCTTGCGGAAATACGAAGAGAGACCCGGAGACAAGGCAGCTCACCTCATGGCAATGGCAGTTGCAGTGGAGACAGAAGTGGGAACCAGCGAGGGCAGGGAATATCCCTTGGAACACCAGGAAACCTATAGGGATGTGCAAGTGAACCCTGATCTGACCTCCCAGGAGAGGGAAAGGATAACCCAGGTTCTCAAGTCTCATAAGGAGATACTGACTGATAAACCAGGACGAACGAGGTTGGTTGAGTTCGAGATGACTTTGACCACACAGGAGCCTGTTCGCCAAAAGGTTTACCCAGTGCCATTCTCTAAAGAAAAGGTCCCTGGAGGAGGAAATACAAAAACTGCTGGAGGATGACGTGATTGCACCATCCACATCCCCATACAATGCGGGGGTAGTTTTGTTACGCAAACCAAGTGGAGAACACCGGTTGTGTATAGACTACCGACTTCTGAACAGTCACACACAATTTCAGGTGGAACCTTTGCCGAATCCAACTCAGCTATTCGCTAGGCTCCATAAGGCTCGGTACTTTTCAAAGGTGGATCTGAGTCGGGGGTACTATCAGATACCAGTCAAACCGGAGATTCGACCACTGTTGGCTTTCAGTACACCCAGTGGACACTACGAATTCAAAGTCATGCCCTTTGGACTCAGCAATGCACCTAGTGTGTTTACACGCATGATGAGGACTTTACTAGATCCGTTACAGGATCCATCCATCATCTCATTCATGGATGATATTCTGATTTCCTAGTGACAGCTTGGATGACCACTTACAATCCTTGGAGAGAGTGTTTAATAGACTCAAGGAAGCAGGGCTTACTGCTCGTCCAACCAAGTGCATGATTGGTTACCAGACTCTGGAATTTCTAGGTCACACCATCACTCCAGGACACATTGTTCCAGAAGAGAAGAACCTGGAGAAAATCAGAAATGCACCTAGACCAAAAACGAAGAAGGATGTGCGATCTTTTCTCTCGTTGTGTGGGTTCTACCACAAATTTATCCCACATTTCACTGAACTGGGAGCTCCGTTGACGGAAACCTTGAAAAGGGGATTCCCGGACCAAATCATTTGGACACCAGAATGTGAGAATGCCTATAGTCAGTTAAAGGAGGCCTTGGTCAGCAAACCTGTATTACAGCTCCCTGACCTTTCCAAACAATTTGTGTTGAGAACAGATGCGAGTGCGATTGGAATTGGAGCCGCTTTGTTACAGGAAGGAAAAGACGATGCTTCGGTTTTGAAACCTGTGGCATACGCAAGTAAGAAACTTCTACAGGCGGAGAGGAATTATTCAACCGTCGAGAGAGAGTGCTTGTCCCTCGTATGGGCAGTGCAAAGATTTCAGCCATATTTGTATGGAGTTAAGTTTCGAGTCCAGTCGGATCATCAACCCCTGATGTTCCTGGCTACTTCTCAGAAGCTCAACGCCCGTTTGATGCGGTGGTCGTTGTTACTTCAACCTTATAATTTCACAGTAGAGTACATTCCTGGGAAGGAAAATGTTGGAGCGGATTTCTTGTCAAGACACCCAGCTCCTGAAGAAGAAGAATGAATCATCTGGATTAAACTCACGGTGGAGAAGAGTGAGATGGACTACTCTCTTAGGAGGGGGCCTATGTCACAAAATAAAACCGTGTGTTTAACCAGTTGATTATTATAGAGGCTTTCTGATTAAAAGGACTATCTGCCAGCGACAACTATTTTTACTAACAGAGAAAACAAATCGGTTGTCAAAATCCCAGGACAATATTTGTAGCTGCACGTGTACATCTCTAACGGATTTGGAACATTCGGTGTTGATGGTGACAGGTCCCGGCATCGCCTTGACAGTTTGTCAACATTTGAATACAGATGGAAGCCGTGAGATCACAGGGGCAGATGTATAGAGGAAGTGAGTGCGCTGAATCATACATCGTTTTGACAAGTCATAAACAAGTCGGATGGAAAACGGAAGTACTCAGCACGGAAGTAAACAGTCCATATGTCATATAGTTTCCGGACATCACTCAGATGGGCAGATTGCTACTGACAGCTTGTTGAGAAAAACTGTTGTTGGGATCATACAGTAACTCGTTAGTTTGTTGGGGGAGTCGAAGCAAGCGATGACAACTTTGACAGTGACTAGGCCAGGAAAAATCGATTCTTGACAATGGATGATATGCGAAAATAACACCTGCAGGACGTCACCCATATCACGTGACCAAATTTAGGGTTTGCCATAAACCATGATTGGGAGAAACAGAGTTGACAAAAACCGTGGATTATGATGGACGTGTTTGTGGGAGAGCTCTACAGTGTTAGAATAATTTAACATTAACTAGCATGTGTCGTTATGGCAAAGTGTAGTAGCCATCCCGGGAATGAGGCGGTTTTGCATAAGGTAGTCAATATAGTCTATTAGTTCTAATTAATATAGACTGTAGCCTTGTTAAAACTATAGTGTGATGATTAGCACTGTTAGTGGAAAACTAGTTAGAGTAGAATAGTGATATTGGCTCTGCTAAGGTGAATAGAATACTGAGGTTGCACTCTGTATTGGTCTTTCCTTGTCATAGCCTGATTCGGCCCTAGGTGGGTAGCTAATCTGCTCTATGACATAGTTTAGTTAGCTAAAGATCATTAAGCAAGGCAATAGGCTTACACTCAGCCGATAGGATCAGTGACTAGTACTATCACCAGATGTGTTGTTTCTATCCTAGGTTCCCTACCAGATCCGAGGAAACTCAACAAGTTTTTAGGAAAGGTTCAAATCCCATTCGGAAGAACACCAGTGGAACAGTCAAATAAAGTTTCGTACAGAACGTAACTGAAGCTAGAAGGAAGATGATTCACCAAAGAGGGGTGATGATTACTGATGCACCACACAGCATCAGACAGTAGTAACTAACTGAGAACATTAATTATAATAGTTACCTAGTGTGATATAATCTCGTGTAATAGAACACAAGACATGATACGTGAGGCTAGATAGACACGAGTGAGGATCAATCACATTAACAATTAACATTAATAACTGTGTACACACTACAAAGGACTTGTGCATTTTTTTAGGAACGATAGGAACGGACATTGTGTAGGGTGCAACCGGTCCATGATTAACTGTTAATACCACCGGTGTCTATTTCGGATGATCATGAAATGGGATTACCAGAGGTCTACAGAGGCAAATCAGTATCCAGCAGGATGGTTTCGGCACTGGGTGAGATGTACATGTTCTGACGTAACGTGCTGTGGTCTATCCTTGCTGGGATCAGCTGACTGGGTTGTAGTCTGAGAGTCCGATTCTACACACTTTATAGAACACGTGACACATTTTCTCCACATACACGTCTCATATACGTTACACTTTTATTTTAATAAATTAATCTTTATTAATTTTTAGAAGCAAGAGTTGTTGAGTATGTTGCGTTGGAGAAGTATGAGAGGGGGCATAGTACGACAGTGAGAGAGTGACAGGAAAAGGTGTCCATGGGCTGATGGAGTGTGTTGGACGGAAGCTGGTGGATTCTCCAGAATATTAAAAAGGAGGAAAATATTATAATGTGGGTGTCGGCTCTCTTCACTCCAGGGACGACACTGTAAAGGAGGACACGACAGAGGCACAGGTTAGACGAGACCGAATTTGGAATTATTTTTTTTTTTTCGAAAATTGGAATTGGAATAGGAATATTCTTAAACAAGTGAGTCGGTACAGTTATCTCGGAGTAGTCATAGCATCTAATGGGAGATGCCTTAAAGAGATTATAACAAGAATTGCCATGGCGAAGGTAGCCTTTTGCAAGATGGAAAATATTCTAAACAATAAACAGATGTCAATTGCTACGAGAAAAAGAGTGTTAAAGTTCTACATAAAACCTATACTTTTGTATGGATGTGAAGCGTGGACAATGCGCAGACACGCTGAAAAGCATCTCATGGCTGTGGGAATGTGGCTTCTGAAGAGAATGCAAAGAATATTATGGACAGGCAGATAAACCAACGACCAAATCCTACAAGAAACAAATGAAAATCGTAAACTGATAGGAGAAGTTAAACGTAGACAGTCAACATTGTTTGGTCACGTTATGAGAAGAAATAATTTGAACTTTGTGACAACTGGCAAGATTGAGGGGAAAAGAACAAGAGGAAGGCAGAGAAGTAAATACCTGTGTGACCTGACCATGTTGCATGGTCGAGACAAGAACACTGAGCTGATCCACTGAGCTGATGGAGTGAGATGGCGAGACACGACCGCCCACGCTTACCAACATGGCATATGATGATGATGAGCTTACATAGATTATGTACGTAACATGGTTTTTGTGGCGTATATTTCTTATCTAATTATATTTCTGATGGAAATATGGTCTTAGAGAAGAATGGTGAGGACACCGTGGGCGGATATAGAGACCAATTAATATGTCTAGAAAAGTTAATTTACAAAGGAAACTGGTTACTCGCGTCAGAAGAAGGCAGTCCACATTATTTAGGAATGTATCGAGAAAAGGCAAGCTGGAGCATGCCACCACAATGGGAAGGTTGGAGGGGAAGAAAGGACAAGCTGGAGCATACCATCACAATGGGAAGGTTGGAGGGGAAGAAAGGGCAAGCTGGAGCATACCATCACAATGGGAAGGTTGGAGGGGAAGAAAGGGCAAGCTGGAGCATACCATCACAATGGGAAGGTTGGAGGGGAAGAAAGGGCAAGCTGGAGCATGCCATCACAATGAGAAGGTTGGAGGGGAAGACAGGGCAAGCTGGAGCATGCCATCACAATGGGAAGGTTGGAGGGGAAGAAAGGACAAGCTGGAGCATACCATCACAATGGGAAGGTTGCAGGGGAAGAAAGGGCAAGCTGGAGCATGCCATCACAATGGGAAGGTTGGAGGGAAAGAAAGGACAAGCTGGAGCATGCCATCACAATGGGAAGGTTGGAGGGGATGAAAGGGCAAGCTGGAGCATGCCACCACAATGGGAAGGTTGGAGGGGAAGAAAGGACAAGCTGGAGCATACCACCACAATGGGAAGGTTGGAGGGGAAGAAAGGGCAAGCTGGAGCATGCCATCACAATGGGAAGGTTGGAGGGGAAGACAGGGCAAGCTGGAGCATGCCATCACAATGGGAAGGTTGGAGGGGAAGAAAGGGCAAGCTGGAGCATGCCATCACAATGGGAAGGTTGGAGGGGAAGACAGGGCAAGCTGGAGCATGCCATCACAATGGGAAGGTTGGAGGGGAAGAAAGGGTAAGCTGGAGCATGCCATCACAATGGGAAGGTTGGAGGGGAAGAAAGGGCAAGCTGGAGCATGCCATCACAAGGTGAAGGTTGGAGGGGAAGAAAGGGCAAGCTGGAGCATGCCATCACAATGGGAAGGTTGGAGGGGAAGAAAGGGTAAGCTGGAGCATGCCATCACAATGGGAAGGTTGGAGGGGAAGAAAGGGCAAGCTGGGGCATGCCATCACAATGGGAAGGTTGGAGGGGAAGAAAGGCTGAAGGAGACCAAACAAAAAAAGATGCTGGACAATTTGACATCATGGCACGGAG
Source organism: Cepaea nemoralis (assembly GCA_014155875.1). Taxonomy (NCBI): domain Eukaryota; kingdom Metazoa; phylum Mollusca; class Gastropoda; order Stylommatophora; family Helicidae; genus Cepaea; species Cepaea nemoralis. The sequence continues at coordinate 161,171 of JACEFZ010000659.1, forward strand.
GAACGTCGGTGTTAGAAATGATTCGCATCACAAGAGATGGAAGGTTGTGAAAGGACATGATCGCCAACGCCATACCAACTCATGAACAGTAAGAAGAAGGAGAAAATCGGAAGAAGAAAAATTCGTTAACTAGCTGATGTTATTGATTTGTTGGTTTCTTTATTTGTCCTTGTCTCCACCCAGGCCGGATCGGTGGTGAAGGGGTTACGAACGAAAACCATAATCATGTATACCCGCGTTCGAAACTCAGTTGAGGGCGATTTTGCAGCAGACCGCCTTGCGTTGGTTTTTATACAATGATATGAGTGTCAGCCTTTCAGAAAGCAATGGCCAACTATTGAACGAAACTTGTCGAGGGATCACAAACAGCCAAAATATACTGGAGTCGATTGCTGCGTCCTGTAAAGGATATGCAACAAAACTCCATCCAATAACAAGCTGGACCGTGTCCTGTGAAGACCACCCTTCAAAGACCACCATTTTATTCTAAACTGTTCTGGTCATGACACGAAAGCCAGGTATTTATTTGTTCAACATAGACGAACGCGCGGAAGTAATGTGTTAAAACCGCTTGCGAGAATTTTACCCGTGCCGCCACTGGAAATAAATAGACGCGAGGGGTGGGTGGAGCAGAGATGGGTGGTTCAACCAGCAAGGAAATGTCTCCAGGCGCAATGAATGAGTCATCGTCCCACCACACGGGCATATACTCACCCACACGTACACACGGCACAGGATCCAATCGCTCACTACAGCTGAACATATCGATCTGTGCGAGTCCAGCGCTTTCACCTCTGCGAGTATGAACTCACGCAGTAAACCTTTAGACTGCTTCAGCGTGTGACCTGGTTTGTGTGCGTACAACTGCCCATCCTTCGTCTCGTTCTCATTTTAAGGGAGCCAATCATTTGCTAATACACTAAGTTACAATAGAGGCTATTCAGATTTTGCAGTGCCAGGACTTAAACATGCAATTTGCGTTTGATTTCATTCCGCGTTTCGTTTGGATTTCGTGAGTTTTCCATTCACCATTGGCACATGACGTTAGAATATGGTTTATGAATGAATTGAGTGCCATGTTCATTAATAATAATTTCTTATATATATGTTAATATATTTAAGATGCATGAGGTGATCGATTTCGGTTCACAGATCTATAAACGAATGCCTAGCTGGTCGTGCTCCAAAGCGCACTTATTCCCGCAGCCAGGCTCTGTCAGAATTTGATGGCGATAGGTTCGAATCTCGATGTGATTCCAGTTGTTTGTCAGTCATTTCTAGTGCCTTCCTAACCGGCGCGATGACCTAGCGGACAGTGAAACTCACAGTTTCAGAATTCCCCGTTACTCGAAGTCGAAAGTTCGAAATCTGCTGCGGCCGATTTCAAACAGACCACTCTGTATTTCGGTGGCTTGAGGCGTTGGTCATTCAGAAAGCAATGGCAAACTACTAAACTAGCAAATCACAAAAGTTCATTAATGCTGGGGGTTGATTGCAAGATTCTGTAAAGTACATGCAACTATATTTAATGCAGTGTCTTTTCAACTTCTTGGTGTTGTCTGATGTGAACAAATATCCGAGTGTTTATTTCTTAAGTTGTAAACGTGTATGACCAAAGACAAACTACGTAATCGGGTACTATTTGGCTAATTTGAAACAAGACAATAATGTGACTGTCACGTGGAGATAGTGTTACTGATATTATTATTATTATTATTATTATTATTATTATTATTATTGGTGTTATTATTATTATTATTATTATTATTATTATTATTATTATTATTGTGATCGAGCTGTGAGAAAACAAGCAATAGTATCTTCACTGTGCTGAACATTACAGAGCACAACTTGTAATTTATTCTTCTTTTCGTTCATCCGGAGTGTTTTTTCAGATGTGATTGCGGTGTGTCTGTTAAGCGCCCTTGGGCCGAAACCCGTAGGCCAACACATCCGACTACAGCGTGCTTTTTTGACCAGGTAGCATTCCTGGGAGTCTCTCACTTTTGTGGTACCATCTACAACCCAGCTGGCCAAGTTGGAACGGTCGAAGGCAACGGTCATCCCTCAAAGGAAGGCAGGGACAGTCCATAGCATTTTCCGCCATCCAAGGTTGCTTCCATAGTTGCAGGGCCGACACATAGCGCCCTGGTGCTGGGCTCACCGAGGGAATCCTGCTCATGGCTGCTTTAAATCCTCACTTCAATATATTTGTCATTTCGTTTGCCTCGGGCCATTCCCGCACAAACCAGACAAGTTTGCAGACGGTATCCACTCAGCGAGTTTTCGGACATGTGCTTGTCGTTGCGCCCGTCAGAGCTGTTCCAGGCACGACAGACATTCGGAAAACTACCTAGTCAGAGCTGTTCCGAGCAAGAGCGGCATTCGGAAACTAGGTAGTCAGAGCTGTTCCTAGCACGAGAGACATTCGGAAGAGACATTTCACTCGGACGTAATTGCGTAGTGTCAATTTTAGTTTGCCACCCGTAGGACGACACTTCCGACTTCCGGCGGGCATTTTTTAATGAGGTTAGCCTTCCTCTGGTTTCGAGGCACGTTAGACTGTTGTGATGTCGCCCTCATCTCAGCTGGTCAAGATAGAACGATCAACGACATCGCGGTCGGCCCTCAAGGGAAGGTAGGGGCAGACCATGGGCATTCCCTCGCTATCCAAGGTGGCCTCCATAATTGCAGAGCCGGCACATATTGCTCTGAGACTGGGCTGACCCGAGGAGTTGCCACGTCCTGCTCATGGCTGCTTTAGTTCCTCATTTCCATGTGTTGGGCATATCGCTTGCCACTGGTCGCTCAACCACACACCAGGAGCAGTCAGACTGCGAGCGACATCCACTCGGTAAGCTTTTGCTTTTGACTTCGGACCACGCAATAGGTTCGCTCGCCGTGCGTTCCATTTCGCGTCATTGAGACGTTCTTCCACTTTTGTCTACACTCTCTATGAGTTAGATACAGTTTTCGTAACCATTTCCTTCGACTGGGGCACTTTTCTGACTTTTTGTACTCGCTCACGAGGTAGGCTACATGTGCTGCCGGCTCAGCACCTTACCTTCGTGCAGCACTGAACGAGAAACGGCCAGGCTCTCTCATCCGGGAATCCCTCATATCCCCCAGCTGAGAGCCTTCGAACATGTATCAGACCTAAGCATGTAGCTTGCTTAGTATCTCGCCCCTATTTTTCGGTAGGTGGGTATCGGCCCGGCTCTCAGATCCGAGGGTTTGTGGCTGCCACAGCCCACGACAGGGAGCCTTAAGAGTTTTGTCCGGACCAAGAACTTCTGCCTTCGTGCACCTGATTTAAATTTTTGACTGCTATCCTCAGTCTAATCTGCCGAGCAGCAGGTTGTGTCTCTCTTAGTCTGGTCCCTATCCCATAAGCTGTCCGATATGTAGTTTTTCATCCATCGGCAAGCAAATGGGGTCGATGGGACAGGCAAGCTCCCCCACCACGGCAAGGTGGAGACACATGGGGTCGATGGGACACGCAAGCTCCCCCACCACGGCAAGGTGGAGACACATGGGGTCGATGGGACACGCAAGCTCCCCCACCACGGCAAGGTGGAGACACATGGGGTCGATGGGACAGGCAAGCTCTCCCACCACGGCAAGGTGGAGACACATGGGGTCGATGGGACAGGCAAGCTCCCCCACCACGGCAAGGTGGAGACACATGGGGTCGATGGGACACGCAAGCTCCCCCACCACGGCAAGGTGGAGACACATGGGGTCGATGGGACACGCAAGCTCCCCCACCACGGCAAGGTGGAGACACATGGGGTCGATGGGACAGGCAAGCTCCCCCCCCCACCACGGCAAGGTGGAGACACATGGGGTCGATGGGACAGGCAAGCTCCCCCACCACGGCAAGTTGGAGACACATGGGGTCGATGGGACAGGCAAGCTCCCCCACCACGGCAAGGTGGAGACACATGGGGTCGATGGGACAGGCAAGCTCCCCCACCACGGCAAGGTGGAGACACATGGGGTCGATGGGACAGGCAAGCTCCCCCACCACGGCAAGGTGGAGACACATGGGGTCGATGGGACAGGCAAGCTCCCCCACCACGGCAAGGTGGAGACACATGGGGTCGATGGGACAGGCAAGCTCCCCCACCACGGCAAGGTGGAGACACATGGGGTCGATGGGACAGGCAAGCTCCCCCACCACGGCAAGGTGGAGACACATCGGGGGAGCAACTTGTAATTTGTCCAGCACGGTATGTATCATCATTTCCAATCACCATAGCCATTACCACAATAGTCGTCACCTTTATTATCATCTTCTAAAACGTCACCATCATTAAAACCACGCTTGGACTTCCCTGAGATTCAGCGGGAGGCCGACAATTGTATCCTCTTCACAACGTCAGAACAGAAGCACGGCATCGCAACGTCAATACTGAGCTTAACTGATTAATTCCTATGGGATGATTAATCGTCTCAAGCAACTCTCCGTATCTGCTATAGGAGTATACATCGCCGAAATGTTGTTGTTGCGAACTGTTGTCTCAGTTAAAATATAAATACAGTAATTTTCCCTAAGCAACCTCCATTAATGTAGTATATAATACAACATGTCTGCTACCATATTAATAACCTCCATGTTATAACTGTGACACACCCCTACTTCCCATTTTCCGCCATCCAGTTTTGTGTGATTCAAACCTGTTTTTCTTTTTGTTTAGCGCTGAATCTGTTAATAGATTTGCGAATTTGATGTTTATGTGTCTAAAGATTGACATATTTCAGCTGTCTAGTGTTAGTTGCAGATCCTTTACAGGACATCGCAGTCAACGTCAGTATTTGTTGGTTGTTTGTGGTTTCTTGGCCCTTTCACGTTCAGTAGTTTGCCATTCTTTCTGAACGACCAGCACTCATACCAATGTATGAAAACCATGCTGCCAAATCGACTGCAGCTGTGTTTTTCTTATGCAGTATGCGGAATTACGCATTGTGTCCGTAACCACTTAGCCACGGAACGCATCTAGTGTACTCTCGTATATATATATATATATATATATATATATATATATATATATATATATATATATATATATATATATTTCTTTCCTATTTATTGTAATACTATTTTAGTAAATATGTAATATTATTTTAGTATTGATTGTATGAACTGACGAAGTATGACACAGAGCCGATTCACGTCTTCGGTCATCGTGCGAGGTGGCTAAACGCGACGACCCATGCTGATCGTCATGGTACATCATGATGATGATTGATTGATTGATTGATTGATTGATTGATTGATTGATTGATTGATTGCACGGCAGGTAGGGTGGTGGTTAGACGCTCGACTGTCGGCCTGGTGGTCTAGGGTTCGAATCCGCATCGAGGTAGATTTTAAATTGATATGGGCTCTCAATGTGACCCAGTCTGACATGGCTACCAGGAAGTTTCTCTGGAAGTGAAGGAGGCTGGTGGAAACTGACCGCCACTTGTTCGCTTGCCCTCAACCTTTACCCTCCAGTATGATCTTTAAAAGAGTGTTAGGTCTTTTAACGTGGCCGAAATGTTTCACTTGCCTCTGTTGTATTTCTTTCATCAACTCTCTTTTAATTCCAGTTTTCCTAGAACCTCTGTATTGGATTGTTTTTGCTTCCGAATACGACATATTCATCCGTATATACACATCACTGAATGTAAAACAGAGAGAGCTGAGATGCTAAATAGAATCCGTTTTACTGTATGGCAGTGAATCTTGGAATGTAAATGAAAACATTAAGAAGAAATTAGAAGCAACAGGATGTGGTTCCTGAGACGAATGTTACGAATTCCTTGGACTGCCAGAGTAACTAAAACGACTGTCTGAAAGAGGCTAATGAAACTAGAACACTATATACAGCAATGAGAAAGTGACAAACAGATTTCTTTGGTCATGTGATGAGAAGACAGACATTGGAGAACATCGTGACAACTGGAAATATCGAGGAGAGGAGAGGCAGAGGCAGACCAAGAGAAATGATGCTGGATGGACTGAGACGGAGATATGAAGGAATATCATCAGCAGAGTGATCCAGAAAAACAAAGACCGAGATCTGTATAGAGTCGTGAACGCCAGCTGGCAGGGCATTTGATGGTGATGGTGATGATATCTACATCTCCAGGGCCTCTATTCGACTTTATAATTGCGTGTTCATTGCCCAGGCTTTCGCGCCCTATAGTAGTGTAGGATATACCTAACATTTGTCAATTCTCATTGTACATGCGTTCTGTCTACAATCTCCATTAATCCACCTGTCTATACACCCATGTCTCCGTCCTATGTACACATTACCACACTTATCTATACAACCATATCTCCGTCCTAAGTACACATTAACCCACCTGTCGATACACCCATGTCTCCGTCCTGATTACACATTAACCCACATGTCGATTCACCCATGTCTCCGTCCTAAGTACACATTAACCCACTTGTCGATACACCCACGTCTCTGTGCTAAGTACACATTAACCCACTTGTCGATACACCCATGTCCCCGTCCTATGTACACATTAACCCACCTGTCTACACACCAACGTCCCCGTTTAAGTACACATTACCCCACCTGTCCACACACCCACGTCCCCGTTCTAAGTACACATTACCCCACCTGTCTACACACCCACGTCCCCGTCCTAAGTACACATTAACCCACCTGTCTACACACCCACGTCCCCGTCCTAAGTACACAAGCACTCCCACATGCGCACCTTACGATCACCTGTGCTCCGACGGGTAGACAAACAAACTGTCACTCAGACGTCTCTAGCCGACACCAGAGTCCCAGGGCAGACTTAGTTCGCCTCATTGTTTCTTGCTCACTATATGGAATAGCAAATAACTCACGTAGTCATCTATAAATAGCGAGGGCGCCTTGTCTTGGTGACTAGCACAATCGATTGTCGTTCTCTGTGTGCTGTTGCTGGCTGTTCCAACCCGGTTCTTGTTAAATTCAGCAGCTTCTCCAACCCGTTCTTGTTAAATTCAGCAGCATCTCCAACACCGTTCTTGTTAAATTCAGTAGCTACACCATCTCCGTTCTTGTTAAATTCAGTAGCTATACCAACTCCGTTCTTGTTAAATTTAGCAGCTGTTCCAACTATTGTCTTATTGCATTCAATAGCAGCATCAATTCTGTTCTTGTTAATTCAGTAGCGGTTCCAACCCCTGTCGTGTTAAATGCAGTAGCTGTACTAACTCCGTTCTTGTTAAATTCAGTAGATCCACCAACTCCGTTTTGTGTTTCTGTGTTAAATTCAGTAGCAACACAAACTCCCTGGTTGTTAAATTGAATACCAACACCAACGCCTTTCTGGTTAAATTCAGCAGCTGCACCGTCATCGTTCCTGTTAAATTCAGCAACTGCGCTAACTCCGTTATTGTCAAATTATGCACATTCCCCAAATTCGTTATTGTTAAATTAAGTAGCTGTCCCAACTTTTGTTTTGTTAAATTCAGTAGCTGCACGAACTCCGTTCGTGGTAAATACTTTAGCTACCCCAACTCCACTGTTGTATAATAAAGCTTAAAGGAGTTAAAGTGGGTTAAAGACAAGATGATCAACTACACTGGGCGAGACATACTTACACACACACTCACACGCTCGCACACAAACGCACACACACACACAGACACACATACAGACGTACAGAGACACAATCCGACCACACGGCTTTGTGCCTGAAATCCCATCTGTTTGCCTGTCTATTCCCTGCAGACAAGTGCATTCTTTCAACACAGACCGTTGCTTCCATACACACAGAGAGATGAAACATGATTTAGCTCACATCTAGAGACACATACATCTTCATAACTTAATGTTGTACGTCGCAAAAGTGTCATACTAGATAGCATCCGACATCTGTCTGACCTTTCACAGTAGTTGACCTGTTAACCTAATTGTGCAAAGTTAAAGTTAGTTGCATATCTTTTACAGGATATCGCAGTCAACCCCGGTATGTTTTGGCTGTTTGTGATTCCAGGTCAAGTTTACGTTCAGTAGTTTTCCATTGCTTTCTGAACGACCTGCACTCATACCTATGTATGGAAACCAAAGCAAGGCGGTCTGCTTCCAAATCGCCAGCAGCTGTGTTTCGAACGCGGTATGCGAGATTACGAAATGCATTCCTAAGGGCTTCGCCATAGAACTGGCGACTGTGCAAAGAACTGGCTCTTATTTGTGGTAACAAGCTTGTATTATAATACGTTTCACATACTAGACCAATATTTAAAATAAGAACAGTGGTGTTCAATATTGTTATACGTGGGACTGTCAGAAAGTGGAGAGTAAATATGCATAAATCAAGAGGACCCTTTTACCCACATTTAGACGCATTGTTATACGTGGGACTGTCAGAAAGTGGAGAGTAAATATGCATAAATCAAGAGGACCCTTTTACCCACATTTAGACGCATTGTTATACGTGGGACTGTCAGAAAGTGGAGAGTAAATATGCATAAATCAAGAGGACCCTTTTACCCACATTTAGACGCATTGTTATACGTGGGATTGTCAGAAAGTCGAAAGTAAATACGCTTAAAAGAAAAGGTACCTGTTACACATATTGAGATGCATTGTTATACGTGGGACTATCAGAAGGTGGAAAGTAAATACGCCTAAAAGAAGAGGTCACTTTTACACATCTTGAGACGCATTGACTTATGGTACCAGACCCATATTTCTATAGACCAACCGTCACTCGTGGCTGATGTGGTCAGTATCGCGTCTGCCGCCTTTACTCTCCAAGACATTTTCTGCTACCCATTTTAGGCCGATGGCGTTGCGGACGTGATTCATAATGCCCCTTACCCATATTCGAAACACAGCGGTGACCGATTTGGCAACAGACCGTGTCGAGCTTGTTTTAACGTGTTGGTATGGGAACCGGTCGTTCAGAAAGCAATGGCAAACTACTTAACGTAAAAACTTGCCATGACATCAACAATGGCAGCAACATGCTGGTTTTGACTGCAACGTCCTGTAAAGGAAATGCAACTTTAAAAATAAATTAGGCTGGTTCCTCATGGGAGCCCAAAGTTAATTTTAACACTTCGAATTCGCCTCATGATGATCGAACTCCTGACTTCTGGTACGACAGGCCAGTGTCTATCAAATTTGCTACATGGGTCATATAGTAATGCACAATAGTTATGTTTTCGGATTACTGTAGGTGCTCTAAGTGTCCAGACTGTGTAATTTCATACATACAATAGAGACATTCCACATTTGAAGTGTGCAAAATTACATGAGGACAGACATGCTTCGGACAGAGTAGCAGGCTTCCTTCCATTCAGCAAGCAAATGTAGACAGCGTTTAATGGATCCCCACCCTCACCACAAACACCCTGGTGGGAAATGAGCAGACGGATAGATTGCCTGAGTTTGCACCCCTAGGGTCTCAAATAACAATTAATCAGACGTAATTCGGGATTTGGTTATTTATGACGATGTTCCAGAAGAAGATGACATGGCTGTAATTGAATAAATGTAGAATTTTGTACATGAATAAATGCAGATTTTGTAATCTGAAAAAAAAAAAAACAAACAAACAAAGGCATTCCCCGAAATATAAAGCCCTAGTGCATTTTTAAGCTACAATTAATACAAGACCCGGTTTTATTTTCGGAGAAATACGGTAGTTGTCGGTTCAGTGATCACGAATTAGATACCTGTGAACGTACATGTGTTGTGAACTGCTTTAACAAAGATTCACTCGACATGCAGTCTTATATTTCAACAAACCATAATGGACTGCCAGTTTAATAGATGGAAGTGCAGAATGCCAATAAGTCACAATTGCAATTGTCAATGCTGAACACATTACACGATACTGAAGACATGCACCCGGACTTATGTAATATCCATGGTTACAGCAATTTTGAAGAACCTAGAGCTTTATAATGTCATCTAATATCGAGCAAAACTAGCATTATGCGTCACATAACAAAAATGTTACTATTTTATGTTATGTTATGTTATGTTACGTTATGTTATGTTATGTTATATTATGTTATGTTATGGTATGTTATGTCATGTTATTTTACGCAGTGCCGAACCTCGTAACTGCATATTAGGCACCCCGTTGCGTGCTCAGCCCTCCGTTGCAGCACACAACCCAAAGTATCTGATCTCACTGTTCCCACAAGGAGGTGGTTATGTTATCTCCTCTCTTTTCCTTACAGGTGTCATTGGCGTGCCTGGCCAGTCTTCAATCCCCAGTTCATGTAACCGGGCTAGCTTTGCAGTGTCGTCAGTATCCGCCTACCAAGTCGCGTTGCATTGATTATAGCAGCCCTGTCCATGCTTCTTCCTGTGTATTGGTACATAATTTGCGAGCTGAGCTTCGCGTTCGTAACCGTTCACTCCCGCATGCCCTAAACATTTTCTTTTGACTTCCATAAATTTCTTACTGTCATGACAGATTGCTTTGTTTACACCACAATTGTAGGTGTTTATTTTTTTTAATGTGTTAAAATCTAAAACTTACTTTCCAGAGCAAAACATATCTAACCAGATTTATGTAGTATGCCCAGAGCGAACATTAAAGGTATATATGCGTTGCTTTACATATATGGGCAGTAAAAGATTACATGTAATGCATTGTATGGGACAGAAGCAGTTATTAACTAGAAGTCAGCGTGTTAAAATTAACCGTTGTCTGAAATAGTAATGCGAGGAACTGACGTCTTTACTTCTTTTATTCGCTTGAAATGTGTCTATATCTGCAATATAGTCTCTTGTATGAACTTCAAATATTTCTTTATATTGTTCTCTTTTCCATTTCATCTTGAAGGGAGATGAAGACCCCCGCGCTATAGACGACACAAGCCGGGTCACCGGACCGTCCAATCCCGAGGAAGATCATTGCGAAGGCGTTACAAGCAGTAGCAAATTATTAGAGAACATTCCAACGGATACAGATCTTGAACATTCACGCCAGAAATCAACGAAACTAGGGTTTGACCTAGGACAGCCACAACATGGCAGGGTAACTGGACAGCGCTTTTCTATTCCTGAGGCTTCTGGTTCAAAAACGCTGCGCGAAGTTTCATCATCTCCTCGTCGCCATACAGCAACAAGAAGTCTCTCGGATCCTGCACCCAAAGAACGTAGACGAGGAAAGGATGTATCCCAGGAATCTGTCGACAATGAGGAGACTCGTGCGCGCGTGCTGAAGCATCACGATTCCTGTGGTACCTCTACTGTTAAACATCGTGCGTTTCTGAGGTCGGCTTCTCAAGAGGAAAGAGCACCTCATGAGTCAGCTGTCAGAGACGAGCAGAGACTGAGGGAAGAGGAGCTCCAGACACGCCTGCAAGCGTCCGAACAACGAATTCAGCTTCGTTCTGAAGCCTCCCAGCAAGCTCGCTTGCATGTAGCCCAGCAGAATCAACAATATCACATTGATTACCAACAGCAGCAGCAGCAGCAGCAGCAGCAGCAACTATCACAGAAACAGGAAAAACAGCAACAGTATCAGTTGCAGCAGCAACAAAGAAAGCACCAACATAGCTTCTCGGAGCCGTCAGCAACATCAGCTAGTCAACAGTCGCAGCAGAAGTTTCACAGCCATCATTCAAGTCATTATCAAGACAATCAACCATTATCATCGTACTATCCTCAGCAACAGCAACAGCAACAACCACGGCAACAGAGCTACACCTTCCAGCAAAAACCCCAACAGAAACATCAGCAGCAGAATCAGTCTTCGCAGCAACGAAGAAGTCATGAAACTACAACATCAACATTACCAGAACGATCCTACCATCAGCATTACAGTGGATACAGTGGAAGTCGGCAGAGACCTGTACCGCCCAGCTACACTGGGCACTCTTCCACCACCTCTGCAGCAACTCTTATTCCCAACAGCACCAGTAGCCATCTCAATGCAACCTCGCGCTTGTCCAGTAGCGGGACAAACAGTCTTGGCCCGGTGGGGCTTGAGATGGGCATAAAGAGCATGGAGGTAGAAGACGATAGTTTTGTCGTAGAGACGGTGGAGATAATCAAACGACCAGGGCAAACTCTTGGCTTCTACATCCGAGAGGGAAATGGCTACGACCGTGCTGATGGCGTCTTCATTTCCCGGATCCAGATGGGGACAGTTGCCCAGAGTAATGGTCTGTTACATGTGGGAGACGAAATTGTAACGGTCAACAATGTTAAAGTTGGAAACATGTCTCTTGACGATGTGGTTATCCTTATGTCCTATTCCGAAAAAGTTGGTGCTTACAATACGAACCAGGCGGAACAGCAGCAAAAATAAATCATGCCCAGCCTTGCCAATGCCCGAGAAACAAGATCCGCCGATCGTTGTGTTAAAGAAAGGCAGATCCTCTTCAGCGTCTGCATTAGAGATGACAGAAAAATGTCCAGATATGTACGAACCCGGGCAGTCCTACGCTCAGTATCCCTTTCAGACTGGGGATTATATGCTTCGGCGGGAGCTCAGGCCGGATAGACAGACTCAGAGCGCGTCTAGGTATGCCAGTATCTTCATTACTCCGCAACGGGCAGAAGCCAAGCTCATTAATGATGACGGGATCGATAGTAGCAATTCAAGTGATGGGTCCCTACCGAGAAGCATCGATTCTGGCAAGGATAGGTCGTATCTAGGGCAAGAAGTTGTCGATCCTCCACACAGTGGATACTTAAGTGTAACTAATCCAATATACGACCACTTTTCCAATATACCAGAAAGAGACTATAAACATCTGTTTATTACAGACAGCATTGGTAGGAAATCAGCATTGCCAAAATCCCCATCTAAACAAACTCCTCTTGGCACTGCATCACACATGTACCGGATTCGAACCGGACCCGACACGAGTCCTTCGTTTTCCGAGCCGCCATATATGAACGTTGGTGCTTTACGAGAAGGACTTATGCAACCGCAGCAGCAACATTATCAACCTCTTTATCCTCATTCGCAACAGCCGCATCTGCCGCTGGCACCTCACCACTATCAATTTCAGTCGCAAGCTCAGCATCCAACGTACCCACTTCAAACATCACCGCTAGGGACTACCTACCCTCTCTTGTCTCAGCAATACAGGGGCGGTCTGGCCATATCTCAAGAGGAGAGACGACGCCAAGAAAGACTGAGAAATCTCCTCAATTCCAAATCTAAATATGGCAGGCTTCTCCGTAGTCGATCTCCGGAATGTTATAACTCGGATTCGGAACTTATCTTCACACATCATCAACCGAGCGACGGGCGAGGGTTTGCCTCAGACTACGAGACGTACGGCGGCGCCTTCAGCGACGATGAACCAGTTTACTCCATCCCTAGAATTCCCACCAGCTCGACTTCTGAACTGGAGATGTTGTTGAAAAAGTTCAGCACCTTGTCACAAGAGCTCCAGCAGGAGCAAAGCAACCTCCAGAGGCAGCTGAGTAACCGAGAGAAGAGCGGAGGTCAATACTACGGTCAGTCTGATTGTCTTGTCTTTCGCCTATTGCTACGCATTCACGTTATTGTATGTGTGTTTGTTGCATTTATATCTATTGTTAATATATTGTTCTTCATAAATGGCTCCATTTGTATACAGCACACCGACTCTGCGTCGGAGAGGTTACGGACGCAGTTCGTAATCTCTCATACAGCGTTCGAAACACAGCTGCTGGCGACTTGTTCCGTGTATGTCGTTTCATGTATGATGTTCCATGTATATTCTTTCATGTATTTTGTTCCATGTATTTTGTATCCATATATGTTGTTCCATGTATGTTGTTCCGTGTATGTTGTTTCATGTATGATGTCCCATGTATATTCTTTCATGTATTTTGTTCCATGTATTTTGTTCCATATATGTTGTTCCATGTATGTTGTTACGTGTATGTTGTCCCATGTATGTTGTTCTACGTATGTTGTTCCATGTATGTTATTCTACGTATGTTTTTCCACGTATTTTGCTCTATGTATGGTGTTCCATGTAAGTTGTTCTATGTACGTTGTTCCATGTATGTTGTTCCATGTATGTTGTTCCATGTATATTGTTCCTTGTATGTTATTCCATGTATGTTGTCCCGTGTATGTTGTACGTGTATTTTCTCCCGTATATGTTGTTCCTTGTATGTTGTTCCGTGTAAGTTGTTCCATGTATGTTGTTCCATTATATTGTTCAATGTATATTGTTCCATGTATGGTGTTCCAGGCATGCTGTTTCATGTATGATGTTCCATGTATATTGATCCGTGTAAGTTGTTCATGTATGTTGTTCCATTATATTGTTCAATGTATATTGTTCCATGTATGGTGTTCCAGGGATGCTGTTTCATGTATATTGTTCCATGTATATTATTCCATGTATGTTGTTTCATGTATGTTGTTCCATTTATGCTGTTCCATGTATATTGTTCCGTGTATGTTGGTCCATGTATGTTGTTTCATATATGTTGTGCTATGTATTTTCTCCCGAATATGTTGTTCCTTGTATGTTGTCCCATGTATGTTTTTCCGTGTATTTTTTTTTTCAATGTATGTTTTTCCAAGTTTCTTGTTTCATGTTTGTTGCTCCACGTATATTGTTCTATGCATGTAGTACTGTGTATGTAGTTCAGTGTATGCTGTTTCATGTACTGTATTTTGTTTCATGTATGTTGTTCCATTTATGTTGCTCCAGTGTATGTGGAATAGACGAAGTAAAAAAGATATAAATGAGACATATAGGTTAGTGTGGCCGAAAGGTTTAGAGCGTTAGCCCTTAAACTTCCTTAAGCTGGTGGTGGGGTAGAGAGTGCATTCCTTGCTCAGGTCTGTTGGACTTGACAGTGGATGTCTCGCCCAGACAGTAACAGCAAACTATAACGTTAATTGTATATCCTTTACAGTACGTCGCAGTCAACACCAGCAATTTTTGCTGTTGTGATCTCTTGGAAAGTCTACGTTCAGTAGTTTGCCATTGCTTTCTGAACTACTGGCACTCATACCATTTCGTAAAAAACCAAGGCGAGATGGTTTGCTGCCAAATCGTCTGCAGTTGTGTTTCGAACGCGGGTAAGCGGAATTACGAACTGAGTCTGTAACGTCATTGCCTCGCAGCAGGCAGCAGCAAATTGCTGAAGGTTAATTTGTCTAGAACAGTGGTTCTCAATCTTTTTTGGCCCGTGCCCCCTTCACCATATTTTCAGAACGTCATCCCCCCCCCCTTTCGTATTTCCTACCTAAAATGTGGCCCGTGCCCCCTTCACCATATTTTCAGAACGTATATTCCCCTCTTTCGTATTTCCTACCTAAAAATCCCGCCCCGCCCCGCTCCTACACAGTATACGTAATAATGGAAGCTAAATTTAATAGCACATACTAAAACAAGTCTAGACGTCCACATAAAACGTGATTTGTGGGTCTACTTTCTTTATAAAATGGATTTTAGAAGGGTGAGACGTACAGAACCGTACAGTATCAAAGGAAAAACAATATCAAGTAATCGGTTCTTGTATTAACGCGATCTTGAAACAATCTTAATTCCCCCCCCCCCCTGGAAACCCTAACATTCGCCACCGGTTGAGAACCACTGGTCTAGAAGATTAACCTGGGGTTGGAAGTAACATTCCACAAAAGTGATGCCACTTAAAACAAGAATGGGTAAAAGTAACAATGCTTTGGAAAAGACGGCGTTAAAATAATAACTGCAGTGGCTGTGTTAACTACTAAAGAGACCATCATCTGGAGTCTGGGGCCAGGAGTTCGTGACGAGAGGTCAAAACTCGTGATTGTTACTTGCATGATTAACAGCAATACCGGAGTTGACGTCTAGCTGTCTCAGATAAGGGCAAGCCAAGGGGAGCTGTTTGATGTAACGCATGCAGAAAATCCCTCGACAGTTGCACTCTGGAACCAGTAGGTCCAACGCGGCGCTGTCTAGACTACATTTCAAAAATTAGAAACCTACCCGTTACAGAATATTGATAACATACTTGGGGTGGGGGGGGGGGGGGGATGTCGCGGTAGCGCAGTGGCTATGACGCTGATTTAACGGACCGGTGGTCGAGGGTTCGATACTTTCATTGTGGAAGGAATTTTTTTTTTGGTTTGTTACACTTATCTGAGTTGGCAGGCAGAAAATGCCTAAACTTGATGTCGGGAAATGTTCGCGGAAGTAAAGGCGTTTGGTGTGGTGTTGAGCACATGACACATTGTGTGTTGTTTTATCTTTAAAATTGTTGTTAGCACCATATACCCAGTACAGACACGGCGAGTGACAGACAGACAGACAGACAGACAGACAGACAGACAGACAGGCAGGCAGGCAGGCAGGCAGGCAGGCAGGCAAACAGACAGGCGGACAGGCAGGCAGGCAGGCAGGATTAGACAGAAAGTGAGTGAGAGACAGGTTGAGACAAACAGAGAAAGAGAAAGACAGTGAGAGAATGAAAAACAAACAGAGTAAGAGAGAGAGAGAATGAGAGAGAGAGAGAGAGAGAGAGAGAGAGAGAGAGAGAGAGAGAGAGAGAGACACAAAGACAGAGAGACTTGAGAGACGAAGACAGAGAGTGAGAGACAATGAAAGAATGAGAGAGAGAGAGAGAGAGAGACAAAGACAGAGAGACTGAGAGACGAAGACAGAGAGTGAGAGACAATGAGAGAATGAGAGAGAGAGAGAGAGAGAGAGAGACAAAGACAGAGAGTGAGAGACAATGAAAGAATGAGAGAGAGAGAGAGAGAGAGACAAAGACAGAGAGACTGAGAGACGAAGACAGAGAGTGAGAGACAATGAGAGAATGAGAGACAAGGAGAGACAGAGAGAAACAGAGACAAAAAGACAAATAGAAAGAGGGTGAACATAAAGCACCAGCAAGATTATACATTCTACCGTCTTCACTAAGTTATCAAACATCAGTGCTCAGTCTTGACACATAACAAACTAAGCTACCATCTGTTCCACAAACTAAATGTCTTTTTTCATCATAATCATCACGTCGCATGCCGATAAGCGTGACGTTCCTGGATATCTATTTACATCTACGCTAGAGTTACGAGCCGGTCTCCCTGGCTAAGGAGTTAACGACATTGCTCGTAATCCCGTATATCCACTTTGGGTCACAAGCTGCCACAATTGATGACGAAGAGAATGCAAGAATCTCCAAGGCCAGTGTGGCCTTTTGCAGACTGTACAAGAATGTATGGGACAGAACTGGAATAAGCCTGCAAACAAAGCTAAAAGTCTACAAAGCAGTTGTATTATCCACACTGCTATATGCTTGTGACACCTAGACTGTTTATCAGCGACACGCTAGGAAATTAAACCACTTCCACACAGTCTGCCTAAGGAAGCTACTGAAGATTAAATGGCAAGACAAGATCCCAGACACTGAAGTCCTAGAAAGAGCGTCCATGCCCAGTATCCACACTCTACTGATGAAGAATCAGATTCGCTGGGCTGGTCACTTGACTCGCATGCCAGATCACAGGCTCCCTAAACGAATTGTTTACAGTGAACTGCGTTGTGGTAAACGCTCCCAAGGCGGCCAGAGGAAACGCTTTAAAGACACTGAAAATCTCACTGAATGCTTTTGGAATTCATCATGACGACCGAAATTCGTGGCGTGCATCATTACACAAGGGTGTAGTCATGTGTGAGGCAACCAGGACTGCAAGAGCTGTGAAGAAAAGGCAGGACAGAAAGACCACTGCAGGAAATCCTCCTCCAGAAACGTCAAGCATTCTTTGTCCACATTGTCAAAGAACATTTCGAGCCAAAATAGGCCTTATCAGCCATCTTAGAACCCACGGTTCCATACTTTCAACCCCACTGGATGAAATGAATGGTCATCATCATTCTTGATCGACAAACATATCCACTTCGGGAAAACAGCAGCTGCGAGAATCGGCAGCGGTTCGCGTCGCGCTGGTAACTTACATAGGTATGTGAGCCGGTCGTTCAGAAAGCAATGGCAAACTACTGAACGTAAAACTTGCCTAGTACATCAACAGCAGTTGGAAAATGCTGGTGTTGAATGCAACGTCCTGTAAGGAATATGCAACATTTTTAAAAAAAAACGTTACGAACCAAATCTTTCCTCTTGCCCCACCAACGACATATGAATAAGCTTGATTATTTGGTTGTTTCGGGATTTGAAATTTAAATATTGAGCACAACCCACTACTGGCAACGCCGATCGCATTCCGGCACAAACCTAAGGCCTATCCACGTCATGGAAGCACTATACTCGAGTTTCGCCCTCGTTTGAGCTCGTCAGTAGTGCATATCCCTGACCGGATCCGGAAACAAGCCCCGGATCACGCGTGTGAAGCGGGTGTGTAACCACGCGGCACACACTGGACACGCCAAATTATCACACCGGAATACCACAACGCTACCCATCGTAGGCTATGCTCAAGATTTTATCGTTGCTCACTGGATGTAGGAGGCCTGGTGTTCCTTGCCAGTGAGAAGTCCTGATCGTTCGGGTCCACATCGATTGACGGACGTCAGTCGCGGCGATTGGGCAATCTTGAGCATAGCCTACGATGGGTAGCGTTGTGGTATTCCGGTGTGATAATTTGGCGTGTCCAGTGTGTGCCGCGTGGTTACACACCCGCTTCACACGCGTGATCCGGGGCTTGTTTCCGGATCCGGTCAGGGATATGCACTACTGACGAGCTCAAACGAGGGCGAAACTCGAGTATAGTGCTTCCATGACGTGGATAGGCCTTAGGTTTGTGCCGGAATGCGATCGGCGTTGCCAGAAGTGGGTTGTGCTCAATATTTAAATATGAATAAGCCTTCAGAGTATGCATTTCAATGTGTTCCTCTTGTTCTTCTTCCTTCAAGTGTACAGAAATGCATGTTCTTTGCATGACGTTGTTATCAACCCCTAGGTCAGGTCTTAACCACATCGGCGTTAAGCTGTTCTTCAACGTTAACTTCTTGTTCAGAAAGCGATGGCAAACTACTGAACGTAAATTTGTCTAGAAATCACAAACAGCCAAAAAATTATGGGGTTAACTGGGACGTCCTGTAAATGCTATGCAACTAACTTAACTCATTACCTAGGCCACGCTTGCAAGCTATAGATCATGCTGTTTATAACTCTGTAACATTCTTTCGCCAGGCTTCCTGGCCTAGAGGTTAGTCGACTTTTCTCCGTAATCTCGTATACTCTCGTAAGTAACGTGACGACGGTGAGAATCAGCAGTGGTTCGAATCGCGTCGGTAACTTACGGGGTATGTGAGCTGGCCGCTCAGAAAGCAATGACAAACTACTGATCGTAATCTTGCCAAGAAATCAACAATCAGCTGAAAGATGCTGATGTTGACAGCGAACATTCTTTCAGTCAGTACAGTTGACATATTGTTATTGGTCTGTATGTTTTTCCTCTTACAAAGGCTACTTTGGTCAGTGTGACGTATGTTCTAACTCTTATGTCCGTTGTTCGCTTGCTTTTGAACTCACGTGCAGTCCATACTTCTAATGCACTGGTATGATTTTGCGTGTGGATTAACTTTCCCTATAACCAGCGTCCTCACCATCAGGCGAACCCACTCATGCAGGGGTTGAACCCGCTACATTCTAGTATCTATAGAAAATTCTCTTCCAATGAATAATATGTTAAGTTAGTTGCATACCATTTACAGGACTTTGCAGTCAATCCAAGCTTCTTTTTTTTTTTTTTGATGTTGTGATCTTTTGGTATGTTTACGTTCAGAAGTCTGCCATTGCTTACTGAACGACAGGCACCAATAGGATTTCGTAAAAAAATCAACGCTAAACTGTCTGCTGCCAAATAGCCCGCAGCAATGTTTGGAACGTGGGTATGCGAGATTACGAACTGCGTTCGTAACCTCCTTCGCCAGCGGTGGCGGCTGAATAATATGACTATTGGAAAATAGTTGAAATGATTCAGTGTTTTAGGTTGTTCACGTTTACTTAGACACTGTTATTTTCTAAGTATATAAGCCACTGATACATCGACTCATAAAATAGCAGCTAAATATTTGCTTAGGGGTCGTGCTAGCGAATTTGATAGCCAGCTGTGCCAGTAATGTTATGTCCACAGTCGGAGTGGGTTCGAAATTCTGGACTCGTCGCTTGCTAAAATGAACAAAAAAACATTCGCCACCTATTCCTCCTTGCTCGCGGGCCTACAAAATGAAATAGCACTGTCCCATCACAGACACCCCCCCCCCCCCCCCCCCTCCCGGGACAGGAAAAAGCATCGAGGACAAACAAAGAAAAGAAACAAATATTTGCCACGGGAGTGTTCACAATCTGAAGGACATCGAGAACGTGTTGACATACAACAGCTTCCTTTGAGGCCAAACTACTCGTCATTAATCTCAAGCTTTTCACCTCCTTCCTTAACTACTTCATTTCTAAGCAAATGCTCTTTCCCATGTGTCCCAAACATCGCATCATATCGTCGTCTAATATTTTACGTTTGGTCGCAGCATAACAAAAATATGTCTAGCCAAGTCTAAACTTCCGTTCTGGTTTAGCTACTAGCAACACATGGGATGTGTAGTAATGTTTTCGGCTGCTTTTTTTTTAAAAGACATTTATTCTAATGAACAAAAGATATTTGTGCTAAAGGTTCTAGGGCTGAAAGTAGTAAACAAGCACACGTGTGACCCTCCAACAACAGCGTAAAATATTCACCTGACTTCTTCATTAGAGTATTGATCATTCTTGGTGCATTTAAGTGAACCAACGTGAAACGTAACGAAATGATATATTGTGTATGTTACCCTGATGTTTAATATGCAAGTATACGGGTCGTAGCCTGGCCCCTCAACTATTATTGTCATTACTTAAAGCGAAAACTGGCAGCTGTGGGCCCAACACCTGGTGTAACTACGCTGCCTGTAGCAGAGATACCTTCATGTTGAATTAACTCATTGTTTACTGTGAAGAATAGTTCGGGTATTTTCTAATCATAACTCATCTATATCTATAAAACAAAGTGTATGTATATATGTATGTAAATATGTATGTCCTTTATTTGTTCGCGAACGGCCCATCCGATTGAGATGAAATTTTCTACACGCCTTCCTTTCATTCCAGAGCTGTCAACTGTCATAGTTTTATTTCTTCTTCCTCCTCCTCCCTCCTCCCCCTCCCAAAATACGTACGTAAATATATGATGATGATGATGAAAGAATCCCCGAACCAAAACGCTAGGGAAAGGGAAGAAAATGACGTCACTACACAGAATCGTCACACGGCAATCATCATCATCAAGTGCCGTGCCGGCTGGCGTAGGCGTTCATGGCTCTCCGTAGATCTCAGTCTTTGGTTTTTTGGATCAACTCTGCTGCTGATATTCCTCCATGCCACGGCAATATCAATAACAATTCATCTTTTTATGTGT
>JACEFZ010000659.1:187500-197500 GCA_014155875.1 Cepaea nemoralis
CAAATAAAAGATCTTTATATCTCTCCGTAACCAATCAAACAACCAACTAGTCAAACAACTAACCAGTCAAACAACCAACCAGTCAAACAACCAACCAGTTAAATAACCAACTAAATATATAACCAACCAACTAGCCCACAAACAAGCCAACCAACATATCAGCTACCAACTATCTAAAAAACCAACCGGCCAACCAACCAGTCAACCAATTTGCCAGCCTACCAATTAACCAACCAATCAGCCAATTTACCTACCAACAAACTAACTAACCAGCCATCGTTCCTACCATAAAATCATTCTTCATATTCCTAATTCACTACCAAATCGTCAGCTTTTGACCAATTTTCCAGCCAATCACTAAACCAACCAATCAGCCAACTTACCTGCTAACCAACAAAGCCAACGTTCCTACCATTAAGCCATCCTTCATATACCTAACTCACTACCCAATCCCCGGCTCTTCTAAAACCCTCCCAACTAGACCAGTGCTTGTAGATACTCTTTAACGACAGTACCATTTCTAGTTTTGGTTGAACATGAACTCGTCATCCACAAACAAATAGACACGATCTTGTCCCCGTAATGTAAACAACAAATACCGCATGTGTATTTTTACTTGTGGTACACCATGAACTGGACGACAAGGTGGCGCAGTGGCTAGCAAGCAAGGCCTGCCTTCTCGGTGGCCATGTGCGCGAATCGTCTGTGAGATTGGGATCTTTCTTCAATGACCTGGACTGACAGTTGGAACAAACCTAACATTCGTGCCACGAACTTTCCTGGGAAGTAAAGAAGGCCGTTGTGTTACTGACTTTATCCGAAATAGAATGTCAACAGGTCTAAATAGACGCACACATAATCAGACTGCTCCTGGTACTTTAGTGTTGGGACTCTTCGCTGGCTGTTGCAGATGAGCACGGAGTACGTATGGGTCCCGAGTGTTGTGATGTCGGTTCTTGACTCATCCCAACTCAACTTAGCTCAACTTAACCCCTCCCACCCCCACCCCACCCAAAAAATGAGTTTCAGATTACTGTTGCTAACAATGAATATTGCCTAGTTGGTTGAATCGTGCGCATATTTTTGTCTGTGGAATGAGAAAGCTAGCCACACGTTCAGCCCTCATGTGCTGCCTCCTACGACATGCAAGGTAGATTACAGTGAGTTGTTATTCTTTACATTCTTTAAAGGTCCCAGTAACACACTCGCCGAACCCTCCTCAGTCGCCTCCTACGGCACACATTGTTGGTTAAATTATGCTTTGCTTCCATTTAGGGAGGCCGGCTTCCTGGCCTAGAGTTTAGCAACTTTTCTCCGTAATCTCGTATACTCTCGTAAGTAACGTGACGACGGTGAGAATCAGCAGTGGTTCGAATCGCGTCTGTAACTTACGGGGTATGTGAGCCGGCCGCTCAGAAAGCAATGGCAAACTACTGAGCGTAATCTTACCAAAGAAATCAACAATCACCTGAAAGATGCGGATGTTGACAGCGATGTCCTGTAAAGGATATGCAAACATTTTTTTTCCATTTAGGGAAATTCCGCTTCTTGGTACAAAGAGATTTCCCGGGAAATAAAGGAGGCCAGTGATAAGGTGCTAGCTTCATGTCGTTTATATACCGTTCCTTGGTACGGTGGAGAATGGAATGCTTCGTGTGGAATAGCTCACCTCGCTTCAGAGGTCACAGAATGTGAGAAATGTATGGATTTTTGTTTTGTTTTTGCCTTGGCCATGCGGGAGTGCGGGGGGAATAAACAGGCTGATAGTATGGCAGAGAATGCACCTCTTGGCGATAGATTACCTATTGACAAGGGAGAGGTGGTCGTGCACCCGTGGGACCAGGTGGAGATGGCGGGCGAACAGATTGAGAACCCGTATGTGGAAAGAATGAGATTGCGGGGGATCGGCAGCGGCTCTGGAAGAATCCCACATCTGAGAGGGAAGACCAGAAGAACATTCATTCAGATAGTGGTGGGAACGATTAGTAGTGTGACTCTTCGCTGACTATTGAACGAGAGAACGAAGCGCTTATGGGAATGTCCTGAGTGCAGTGATATTGGTTCTTAGCTCAACTCAACTCAACTCAACTCAGTATTATATACCGTTATCACGCCTGCGATAGGAATGCTCGCACTGAGTTAGCTGAGGTATGTGCACCTAGTGGGCGTCGAAGGACGTAAAATAGAAGAATCATCACCCGACATTTATGTAACAAAACTGGGATTATAAATATGCAGTTCTTGGGCGCATCATTAAGACTTAATCGATAGCATCTTTGGTATTGTATGAATCATATGCAGGTTGTATTTAACAACGCCGTGTCATCGTCTGATGCTTCAAGTATTTTAACTTCGGTCATCTTGACACAGCCAACGGTTATAACCAGATAAAATATTCACTATTTAACCATCTGTTTGTATTTTAGCCACCTTATCACATGACTCATACCCCAGCTTGCGTCATATTCATACGCCATATCTAGCCATGCAGACGACCATGCCTCTTGACGCTTATCTCTGTCCGTTTTGTTTATAATTTCCACAGCTGTTGTCTGTATCACCCAGCCAACCCACCGACTATCATCATCTCACTTTGTCCCAAACCCTAGGATAGACTTACACTAAACAAGCTGTATGCTCACTCGGCAGCTCAGCTGTGGAACAATCTTCTACGACCAATCAGACACTTCCAATTCCTATAAACACAACCGCGAGCTTTTTAAACACTACCTCAGTACACAGTTCGTCATCA
This sequence comes from Cepaea nemoralis, assembly GCA_014155875.1. Lineage (NCBI taxonomy): Eukaryota > Metazoa > Mollusca > Gastropoda > Stylommatophora > Helicidae > Cepaea > Cepaea nemoralis. The sequence continues at coordinate 190,253 of JACEFZ010000659.1, forward strand.
TCATGTGTCCTGCCAGCTGGCGTAGGCGTTCATGTCTTTCCACAGATCTCGGATTTTGTTGTTCTAGGTCAGCTCCGTTGATGATATTCCTCCAAGCCACCGTCACAATCCACACGCATCATTTCTTTTGGTCTGCCTCTGCTTCTTTTTCCACTGATATTTCCAGTGGTCACGATATTCTCTAATGTCTTTCTTTTCGTCACGTGACCAAAGAATGCAATTTGTATCTTTCTCTTAGTTGTATATGATATTCTGTTTTCATTAGCCTCTTCCACACAATTATTGTTAGTTACTCCAGCAGTCCAACGCGTTCGCAACATTCGTCTCAGGAACCACATCTCCATTTATTCCAAGCTTTTCCTAATTTGTTCATTAACGATTGATGATTCTCTACCATACAGTAGAACAGGTTCTATATAACATTTCAGCAATCCCTTTCTTGCATTCCATGACAGAAACACTATGTGCCTCCTGAAAAATAATAACAAAAATTTTAATCTTAAACATCGTAGTATACTCACAATACTTCGTCAAGTCTTAGTCAGATATAACTGAGCTACCATATGGCAATAGACGGTACTACCTGCTTTCTGTTAGCGTCGAATGTTGGGCAGTTCTTACCAAACCCGACAACCCACATTATGAAAACCGCTTCGGGTAGAGGAGCGTAATTAGGAAGGTGCAAGCCTTATCCTGGTGCGAGGAAATGTTTATCCCAGTGGTTCTCAACCGGTTGGGAATTCCCCCTTCCCTCCCAGGTTGGAATTTTAGGGTTTCCAGGGGGTGGGGGTGGGGGGGGGGGGAATTAAGATTATTTCAAGATCGCGATAATACAAGAACCGATTACTTGATATTGTTTTTCCCTTCATACTGTACGGTTCTGTACGTCTCACCCTTCTATTATTACGTATACTGTGTAGGGGCGGGGTGGGATTTTTAGGTAGGAAATACGAAAGGGGGTAATGACGTTCTGAAAATACGGGGAAGGGGGGGGGGGGGGGCACGGGCCAAAAAAGGTTGAGAACCACTGGCTTATCCTAATCGTTGGTCGGCAGGTGATGTAGAATCGAAGCTTTGACAGGAAGACAGTTAGCTTCTGAAAATTGTCTTGTGCCAGACGTATTCGTGTTACCTTTCCTTTGGAGTAATCTAGCCAGGCCGAGAGAGGGATCAGGCTGCATGGGCAAGGCTTCATGCACATGGTCTCAACAATTCAGCCCAGGCTTTAGTTCTATGGACAGGTATAACTCCATCTCTGGTCCCCACCAGTTATTATGCCATTTTTGAAGCACAATATAAAAAAAAAAAACATCGTCTGTCAAAGGGGCCTGGTGTCAGTGAGTATCCGAAGAAATATTCTAACAGTCCTATGATTTATATTCCTACACTAATAACAGTTACCATGCCAATGCTTAATGTTAATCAGTCATGCATTAATGACCTTTGCACGCTTCCCTGTGTGTTTATAAAGCATATATTATTATTACTGTTATGTAAGATTCATCTATGTGTGATGTAGGAATGAAATAATGTATGAGACGAGAGAAATAGGAATGGCAGAATGATAAACGTGCCTAATTCCCAACTCTTTGAAAATAAATAAACACATGTATTATTTGGCTCTGGTAGAAATAGATGAAGGAAACAGAGACTAGATCGTCAAACAATACCTGTGTGTTTATTTCTGAACTGTTTTGATGGTATCAAAGGGTTCGGCAATTGATATTTCTATGGAAATAAAGTTCGTTCGTTCATTCATAGCCTCTAGCAATGTCAGAATTGCAGTTTGTCGCGATGTTCTCTAGCTTCCATCTTCTCTTCACATTATGAATACCTGAAGGCTTTCATTTCCTCACATAGGTAGTGAGTTTTAGTTACTGACAACTGGAATGTTTGTCTTATTACTGTGTCATGTTTGAACTCAAGCGTACTCCATGCACGTGCAACTACTTCTAATGCACGGGACTGATTTTTGCATGTGGATTAGCTTTCCATATTACCAGTGACCCTCGCCATCAAATGAATCCTTTCCTACTTCTAAGAACTTGAATTTACGCCCCCAAATCAAGGACTAGAAATCAACATTTTATTCCAGCTGGTCTGTGTAGGGGTTGAACCCGCTAACCCGGCATCAGCACACTGGATGTTTAAGAACGAGTGTCTTATCCATTCGTCCATGCTGACCTCCACTGAGTCATGTGACTTGCAGCATTATTTGCAAGAACTATTTTCCCATCTGTGTTTTCTCTCCATCTGTGTATTCAGCATCCAGATACCTACATACAGTAAAATGGGTCGTTATATTACATTAGCATCCACTCAATGCATGCATTAATATGGGGAATTATATTAAATTAGCATCCACTCAATGCATGCATTAATATGGGGAATTATATTACATTAGCATCCACTCAATGCATGCATTAATATAGGGAATTATATTACATTAGCGTCCACTCAATGCATGCTTTAATATGGGGAATTATATTACATTAGCATCCACTCAAAGCATACAGTAATATGGGTCGTTATATTACATTAGCATCCACTCATTGCATACAATAATATGGGTCGTTATATTACATTAGCGTCCACACAATGCATACAGTAAGATGGGTCGTTATATTACATTAGCGTCCAGGAAAGTACTGCCATAACTATGATGCTGAAATTAAGGCAATAAAGATAGCAACAGAGAAATTACTAAATACCAGCAATGGTACACAACCTGTGGTGCTGCTGACAGATGCAAAATCAGTACTCAAGGCGCTTCTGTCTGGTAAATTGCCAGTACTAAGGACACTACTTTCTGAACTTAGCAGTCAGCATAAGGTCACCATACAGTGGATACCATCCCACTGTGGAGTACCCAGAAACGACAGAGCTGATCAATTGGCTAAGGAAGGAGCCAAAGAAGAACAGCCTGATGTGCCCGTTACATACCACCAAAAGAAAAGAATGATTAAGTCAGTCAGAAAGCCACCAAAACCTGCTCAAGATAACTACCACGTTATGGATAGACCAGAACAAGTCATTATTCTGCGCCTCAGAACAGGACACAATAGATTACGCAACCACATGTATACAAAATTCAAGATTGGTGAAACAGCCATGTGCACATGTGGATTGGCGTCGCAGACAGCAGAGCACATACTCCAAGACTGTCAAAAATATAACACATCTAGGCAAACCTTCTGGCCTAGAGAGACGACAGTGGAAGATAAACTCTATGGGCCGCTGTGTGAACTGAAAAAAGACTGTTAGATTCATACAAGAGACAACATTGCAGTTATAGACATATTTCAAGCGAACGAAAGAAGAAGAAGAAGAAGAAGAAGAAGAAGAAGAAGAAGAAGAAGAAGATGAAGAAGAAGAAGAAGAAGAAGAAGAAGAAGAAGAAGAACATTAGCGTCGACCCAATGCATACAGTAATGTGGGACATTATATTACATTAGCATCCACTCAATGCATGCAGTGATATTGGCAATTATATTATTATTACATTCACATCCACTGTATACATACGGTAATATTGGGCAGTATATTACACTTGTATCCACTCTACATATACAGTAATATAGGGCATTGTATTACACTCTTATCCACTCTATGCATACAGTAATATTGGTCATCATATTAAATTCGCATAAACTCTATGCATACAGTAATATGGGCCGTTATATTATATTAGCATCCACTCAATGATGATGTTGATTTTGATGATGTTGGTGATGTTAAACATGATGATTATGATGAACAACACCATTACATCGCATCGATACTGCGACACATGTCGACGCACACACACAAACCCCATAATATTCAACAGCAATTGCCAGCTGAAGTTTCCGAACCCCAGAATCTACATACAAATTCGACCTAAGAGAAACAAGAGAAAGACACTGGGAGCGTGGGAGCTAGGAGAAAAAAATCGATGTCCGAATGTGATTCTACGATCTATTTTTGTCGTGAATGGCGTGCACTGTTGCTAACGCTTGAATGCCTGCACTTTGTCCGGTAGATTCACTGGCCTAAATACACAGACAATAGGTGGTCTCAAGACACTAGGTGTCTTCTGTCGATGTCTGGCGATGTAATGACGCGTAGTGCTTAATTATCGGTGTAGGCGGACTGTGGAATTCAGAAAGGCATTAATCATTTTCATGAAAACGATGAATGATAGTTGTGTCCGTTTGCTTACAACTGCCGTTTTGCAAGCTCATTTTGGATGTACACTTTCTGTTATGGTTGATTCTTCTTCTTCTTCTTCTTCTTCTTCTTCTTCTTCTTCTTCTTCTTCTTCTTCGTCTTCTTCTTCTTCTTCTTCTTCTTCTTCTTCTTCTTCTTCTTCTTCTTCCTTTCTTTCTTTCTTTCTTTCTTTCTTTCTTTCTTTCTTTCCTTCTTCTTCTTCTTCTTCTTCTTTCTTTCTTTCTTTCTTTCTTCTTTCTTTCTTTCTTTCTTTCTTTCTTTCGTTCTTTCTTCTTCTTCTTCTTCTTCTTCTTCTTCTTCTTCTTCTTCTTCTTCTTCTTCTTCTTCTTCTTCTTCTTCTCCTTCTCCTGCGCCTTCTTCTTCTTCTTCTTCTACTTCTTCTTCTTCTTCTTCTTCTTCTTCTTCTTCTTACTTCTTCTTCTTCTTCTTCTTCTTCTTCTTCTTATTATTATTATTATTATTATTATTATTATTATTACTATTATTCCCTTTCTTCTTCTTCTTCTTCTTCTTCTTCTCTTCTTCTTCTTCTTCTTCTTCTTCTTCTTCTTCTTCTTCTTCTTCTCCTTCTCCTTTCCCCCTGCTCCACTCCTCCTCCTCCTCCCCCTACCCCTCCTTCTCCTCCTCCCCCCTTTTTTCCTCTTCTTCTTTCGCTAGCTTGACATTCCTTATCTATGTCTGCAGTGTTGTCTCTTGTATAAATGTCACCGTCCTATGTTAACTCAATCCGCCTAGTGGACAGACATGATCACCGCCGCCAGGCGGCATGCACTATAAGTAGGAGCCTAGTCAATCACATATAGCCAGTAAATGCCGCACAGAGCATGCAATTCAATTGTTATTGGTCCACAAAGTTTACCCCACACTGTTGTTTCTCTAGCCAGAAGGTATCCCTAGTTATGACGTATTTTATCGCTGCCTTGGGTTCGTCTGCTGTCTGCGGCGCCAATCCGTATGTGAACATGGTTGATTTGCCAATCTTAAATGTTATCTACGTGGCTGTCCTATCGATTGCTTCCTGTTCTGAGGTACTGGTACTATTTAAATACATAAACCACAAACAATATGTTACACGATGCATTGCCTGGCATACTAGTCCTGTCTGTTCCACTTTTCACATTGGACAGTGGGGAGCATTTTGTGTGATATTTACTGGCACAGGAAGAGCATAATGGGGACGACCCGTTGCCGTGAAGTTGGAACCTCGACTAACTAACTAACTAACTGACTGACTGACTAACTGACTGACTGACTGACTGACTGACTGACTGACTGACTGACTAAGTAACTGAGTAACTAACTCGTCAGGTACATACTGCAGAGTTTGGTCATAGTAAGCAATAAGAAGCTCGTCGCGTTAGAAGAACGTATAACTAAGCATTACTACACATGTCAAACACGCATTACCGGAAGTGACTTGGAGAAATAGTGGACTGGAATAGTCATATATTTTACTTGTTAGTCAGGTCTTAGATATGACAGAGCTACCGTACGACAGTAGCGATACTACCTGCTTCCGTTAGAGCTGAATGTTTGGTGGCGCTCACCAAACCCCACATTGTATCAACGGCTTCGGGTGGAGGAGCGCAATTGGGAGGGTACAAGTCCTATCCTGGTGCGAGGAAATGCAATCTAAAGGCTAAATGTCATTGCAGGGAAGACCACGTCCTAAGGCTTGGTCGGCAACAGGTCTGGGATCGAAGCCCCAACAGGCAGACAGTTAGAACGTTAGAACATTGCTTTGCTGATACGGCAGCTTCTGCAGCTTGTCTTTTCCTGATAAATTTGTCACCTTTCTTCTGTAGTAAACTAGGCGGGCCGAATGATGCATGGGCATCCCATGGTCTCTACAATTCAGTCCTGGCTGTGTGCTATGGAAAGGTTATTATGCCTTTTTAGAACACAATGTAATAATAACCTATCGTCTGTCAATTAGGCAAGGTGCCAGTATATTATACTTACTCTACACATGAAGACTTTCACAACACTGGAGCCAGTGTAAGTAATGATTCTGATCAATTAGTGTTCAACTTTAGTTGTGTACGGTAATCTAACAGCAACCTCCTAAACAACTGACAGTCGGTATTAAAGGAATGTAGTTTCACAGTTAAATGTAGACTAGCCAAAGCAAACGCAGAAAAGCACAAGGTGAAAACTATACTCGGAAATTTATCTTTGTCCATTAAGGTGAGGGAACGAACGAACGAACGAACGAAGAACGAACGAACGAACTTTATTTTAAAAGGGTAACAAATTGGGGACGTAGGCCCGTCTTACATTCGGCCCTTTCAATCACTCATCTTTCATTCATCAAATGTGCAAGTTAGATTTACATAGGGGAAAAACATTGTCAAATGGATTTTGTAAGCATAAACAATGCATATTACTCATGATACATTCACATGGGAAAAAAACACATTGTCAAATGAAAGTTATAAACATAAACAGTGCATATTGCAATGTTGTGAGACACATCCCTAATCCACCCTCACATCCCGCAGCCACCCACACATCCTGCGGCCACCCACACATCCCCACCCACACATACCTCCACGCACTGACACAGACCCAGGCAAACATACATGCCGCCACCCACCCACTGATCCCCCACCCACACACATTTCCCCACTCACAAAAATTTCCCCACCCACACACACATCCCCCACCCATTCCATAACCGACACGCACACACCCACCCACATATTCTCCACCACCCACCCACACACCCGCAACCACCCAGCAATACACACATCACAAAACCACACACACATACCCCCGGCAACCCACACATCCCGCACATATCCACACACACACATCCTGCACCCTCACAATTTTCCCCACCCACCCACACACACATCAGCCAACCTACACCCACTCACCCACCCAATATCCGCCACCTCTCAACTACACATCCCCCACCTATACATACATCCCCACCCATAAACACATCTCCCCACCTGCCCACACATATCCATCACCCATAAACACCCAAAAGCACACATCTTCCACCCACACACACCCCACCACCCACATATACCC
>JACEFZ010000659.1:202500-317297 GCA_014155875.1 Cepaea nemoralis
GAAGCCTTACCGTCGGTGGAACGAAATTCGTGCATTTGAGCGAATCCATCCTTGAATTTATTTTGCAGCGTGTGGGTTACTGAGTTGTGTGTGTGTGCGTGTGTGTGCGTGCGTGCGTGCGTGCGTGCGTGTGTGTGTGGTTTTTTTTTCAGCATTGACCCTATTTTATCGATACATCGTCCTTCTGTCCAAATACACGGTCACATTCGGTAATATATTATCCTTCGGTGCGGAATCAGTTAATGTGTATCTGTGTTTACATATTTTTAAAAGATTAGTTGGTGCAAATCAATACCCATACATTTAAATTCCCCAAACGTAATAAACCACCAACAGATGGCCCGGATGTTTCTTATCAGAGAGTGCTAATCAGCTGACTTGGTCCTTTGCTTTAATGTGCATCTTTTACTCCATCAAAATGCTTTTTTGGACAGAGTGTAGCTCAGCTTAATACGATCTGTCCCAGGCGGTTCTGACTTTTGTCTATCACATCGTGTTTACCTTAGAGCCATGCTTGTGTGGGTGTGAATACGTCACAATAATAACATCATATGACAGGAGAGAGGGAAGTGAGTGATTTATGTAACGACTGTCTGCGTGAGACTTCTTCTTCTTCTTCTTCTTCTTCTTCTTCTTCTTCTTCTTCTTCTTCTTCTTCTTCTTCTTCTTCTTCTTCTTCTTCTTCTTCTTCTTCTTCTTCTTCTTCTTCTTCTTCTCTTTATCCCCCATTGCGACAAAGATTCTCAACCAAACCACGTCAAGCTATCTCATGCAGTTCCCGTGATGTTCTCCCGTGATGTTCTCCCGTGATGGTCTCACCTGATGTTCTCCCAATATTATTCTTCTCTGCAATTCTCTTCTCCGCTTACTTTTGGATCTTCCCTCTTTTTCGTTTGCCTTGTCAGTTCCAGACACGAGAGTGTCTAGTTATATTGTCCTCGGGTTGTCTTAGTGTGTGTCCTATCCAGTATCTGTGTCTTTTCCTTCCCGCTGGGTTCACTGGAATTTGTTTAATTCTCTATGGAGAGCTCCACATTGGTGATTCTCTCATACGTTGTTATTCTCACTATTCTCCGCAGGCACGAAGTGGTGAATATTTGTACTTTATTAATTATTGTTGAGACATGGAGGTCTGTTATTGAAAATAGTATTACATCTTGAAGGCAAGGTCCGGGAGAGAGAAGAAAAGGATAAACAACATTACACGATATACCAGAACTTCGCTTCAGATGCCTACAGTATCTGAGAATCGCAGACAGTGGGTGACATTAGTGTTTGGACTAACATAATGAAAGAATCAATCAGTCAATCAATCAATTAATCAACGTTTGGACTAACCCACAGAATGAATAAATAAATGTTTCAGTTGACCTAATAAATATAGAAATGAATGAAAGAATTACTAAATCAATGAATGAATGAATCAATCAACGGATCCGTGTATGAATCCATAAATCAACCTATGAATAAATAAATCAGTGTATTAATTAATTAATATCATTCTTACGCAAAATCAACACCTGCGAGATGAGATGCTTGAGAAGAACTGCTAACTTAACTATCCGAGACCGAATAAGAAATCAAGAAATCAGACAGACAGTGGGATCAACACCATGTGCCATATTTATTGAAGATCAAATGGTTTGGCCATCTCGTTAGAATGCAACACCATCAACTACCATCACTGGCCCTACATGAGAGATACTACGAGAGCAGCAAGAGGACACCGAGATGAAAATGGATTGACGACATCAAAGACATTGTACAGTCACACGGAATGACACTATCCAGTGCCATCTGTCAGGCGCTGGAGCGCCCATTATCCCTCCCCACGACGCTTGACGGCAAAAATGGAGGTGATGATGATGTTGATGATAACAGATCAGCGTGGTCGCTGCCAAGAAGGAAAGAAATGGTTAGAGCACCTTCTTTACAAATGTCTTGTAGATTATACTGAAGAATAGCAGAATGCTGAAAATTCATTGGACAGTCAAAATAAGCAATTTAGATATTTTGAGGGCGGTTAAGTCGCAATCCACCTGATCACAGACATTAGAAAGAAGCAGTCATTATTATTTTTGTTGTTGTTGTTGTTATTGTTGTTGTTGTTGTTGTTGTTGTTGTTGTTGTTGTTGTTGTTGTTGTTGTTGTTGTTGTTGTTGTTGTTGTTGTTGTTGTTGTTGTTGTTGGCCACATTATGAGAAGACAAACACTGGAAAATTTTGTAACAACCGGGAATATTTGTGCAGAGAGTTAAAGGGGAAGACAGCGTGAGAATACTCTTGACAGTCTTGTGCCATGGCGTAGAAGGGAGATAACACATGAATTGATCCATGCCGTCGGAGATCGCAATTTGCGGAGAAGCATGATCGTTCACGTCAGTTGGCAATGTACTGAATGGTGAGGAGGAGGAGGAGGAGGAGGAGGAGGGGGAGGAGGAAAACGACAACGAGGAGGAGGAGGAGGAAGAAGAGGAGGAGGAGGAGGAGGATAATGATGATGAGTAAATTATGATTCCACAAACCCCACAATTTCAAATAAATACGTACATGGTTTGCCGCATAAGAGCAGGGAACATTTTGTGTAGTCAAGATATTTTGAGCTGTTGAAGATGAGGACTGAACACGTTAGTGAATGTCTTTTTTGATGAATGTTCTTGACTCAGCTCAACTGGGCAGTTTATACGGAGAAAACACATTGAAAGCTAAAGGACAAAGTTACAACTGGTAACCTTAATGGGAAGATAGCAAGGACAAGAGATATATACCTGGATGGTTTCGTCACATGACATGAACGTGAAAGGTTACCGACCTGAACCAAGACTCCAGTGGTGGTGTGAGATGGCAAACCATTACCGCCCATGCCCGTCGACATGGTAGTAATGATACAATTCGCCTAACTTCTGAGCTGTGATAACCCAACAATATCTTCGTCGTATTTAAGTAATTTAATTTTTTTTTAAATTTTAGTTTTAGTGTGTGCCTTCGATCGCTTTGAATTTAATGATAGTCCATATACTTGCTTCTATCATGGTACACTAGGCTGATATTTGCGTGTGGATTAGCTTTCCATATTACAGTACAATTTCGATTAACCGTCACCTTCCGGACCAAAGTTGTGGCGGGTAACCTAATGGACGGATAACAGAAATCTCTCAATACATATGTACAGTAACGTGATTTCACTGCTGACTTTGGACGAACATCAAAGTAAAATCCTTTAAAAGTAAATAATACATACATATTGTATTTCATTTTACAAAACGACCAATATAAACTACAACATAAGAGTAGTAATGTACAGACGTGTATTGTAATACTATAAACCTACGTTATTTTAAAATAATATGTCGTTCTCCTTCTGTGTCTTTGAGGCTCGAGCTTTCTGCGCGGCGATGTTCCGTATCTTACGCAGGCATAGGATCCGTGTTACATTTACCTCCTCTTGCATTTCAAACCAGTCGATGCACTTTGATAACATTGTTTCTGCTTCTGGGTGGCTAGTTTTAGTGTTTTGTTTAAGAATTGATCCTTCATCGTCATCAATTACCTCTTTTTGAATGGTGGTCACACTAGAAACAATTTCATCATCGTTCAAAATTTCAAATCATCCATCCATTTTGTCACATTCCAACTAATATGTTATGTAGCGACTGGTTAGTGATGGGTTTGTGGAGCGCCAGATCAAGCTCAACTTCTCGCCACCAAAATTTAGTCACCTCCGCCACCAACGATTAGTCACCTCCGCCATCATACAGTACAGTCACTTCCAGCTGTATACAGCAGGGTGTAATCCGCGGACAATTTTAAAATGTCTGTTTGTTTGTTGATACTCACGCATATGTTTTAAAGGCGGTGACGAATAACAGGAAACTGTCGGTTAAACAAGTGAATCGAGGTTTTCCTGTACCAGTGCCCCTCACCATCAGCAGAACCCAATCCGACTTCTGAGGTAATTGTAATTTACGTCTCCAAGAAAAGGACGAGAAGTCAACATTTTAGTTCAACTGACAGGTGTAGGGGTTGAACCCTCTACCTCGGCATCAGCACATCGGATGTGTATGAACGAGCGTTCTTATCCATTCGGCCTTGCTGACCTCATGGTTATATCCTGCTGTAACCGTTACTTCTCTTATCTACCGTTACTTCTCTTATCATTACTCCGATAAATTACACTCAGTTTTGAGACTAAGAATCCATCTAATTGTATTGTATTTAGTTTACAGAAAACGTATATTGTCCATTTATTACATGTTAACATTATTTTACTGTCATATGCAGGAGGCGGACAGCTTCCACTGTCTCGCACCGAAAGCCTGTCAGGAGAAGACTACTGCTGTCAACCTTTGTCAGGCCAAGGGTCCCCTGTGCCAGTCCGACGGGCAGCCTCCACACAGACTCCGGTACTCCAATCGCTTCTGACATCCCACCCAAACCCAGACGGAATTCCTTTCTTGTACGGATCGTACCCTCATGAACAACATCAGGACCTCCTCGATAGATCAGTGCCTGGAGTAGGAGGAGGAGGAGGAACTAAAGGCGGGAGTTTAGGCATGTCTATAGCAGGTGGTCTGCCCATCTCTACCTCACAATCCTCCATGCAGCCTTTAATGTCATCATCAAGAACTGCATCCGGCAGATTACGCGATCTTCATCTTTCACGAAAGCCTTTGCATATACCATACAGCGAGTTCGAGCCGTACAAAGCGGATATAAGGAAACGTGTGGAGCTTACCAGAACAGGAGGACTGGACGGTCTCCTCAGTATCCACATTATGTCTGGGCAGGGCCTGAAATCTTCCAAAACCAGTCTCAGAGACCTGTACTGTGTTGTGGCTGTGGATTCGTTGAACAAAGCCCGAACCATGATCCGAACTGGTGCTATCAACTTCGACTGGGATGAAGCTTTTGATATTGATCTTGAAGATTCCAAGGAAGCTTCTTTCTTGATCTATCACTGGGATGCGACCTACAAGCACAGGCTGTGTTTTCACGGTTCCATCTTACTGCCTGGTTATGTTTACAGTGGGCATAAACGCTACGTCGCCATCAAACTCGAACCAAAGGGAATCCTTTTCGTCACGCTCATGTACAAAGAACCGGCTGTATCCTTACAGCGCTTGCCTTCCGTCAAGAAAAATGCTTTATTTGGGGTGGATTTGGAGACGATTATAGTTCGGGAAAATTCTGGTCTGAACGTCCCACTACTGGTTCATAAGTGTGTGCAGGAGGTGGAGAGGAGGGGGTTGGAAACTGTGGGCATCTACAGGCTGTGTGGTAGCGCTAGACGAAAAGCCATGCTGCGGGAGAGTTTTGAGAATAACGCACAAATGGTGGATCTGTCTGCGGAGAATGTATCCGACATCCATGTAGTCACAGGTGAGATAATACTGTCTTGTGCTTTCATGTTCTACTACAAATATAAGAGATATCTTTTGCTGTGCTGTTCTAACATGGGAGATAATACCGTCTTGTGCTGTGCTGTTCTAACATGGGAGATAATACCGTCTTGTGCTTTGCTGTTGCATGTAGTTACAGGTGAGATAATACTGTCTTGTGCTTTGTTGTTTCACGTGGTCACAGGTGGGATACACTGTCTTGTGCTTTGATGTTCCACGCAGTTACAGGTGAGATTATACTGCCTTGTGCTTTGATGTTCCACGTAGTTGCAGGTGAGATAATACTGTGTTGCGATGTTGCATTACTATAAAGAAAGATCAACCTTGCTGTGATGTTATTACTAACAGAGTATATAGTATTCTTATGCTAAGAGTAGCTCTAAGAACGGTTGAAAATGTGATAGAGATATTACGTTACTATCAGGGGGAGATAATATTGTGTCTTGCATTTTCATCTACATTACTATCAGAGGGGGATACTATTGTCTTGTATTTCCATTTCCATTATTATTAGGGGAGATAATACCGTACCTTGTGTTTTAATAATACATTACTGTCAGTGCGATAATACTGTGTCTTTTATCTTGATATTACATTACTGTCAGGGGAGATAATACCGTGTCTTGTATTTTGATATTACATTACTATCAAGGGAGATAATACTGAGTCTGTGAATTTGATATTACGTTACCATCAGAGGAGATAATAGTTTATGTGTTGTATTTTGACGTTATTACTTATAGGGAAGATCTTTCCCTCACTTGAAATTTATTGATTATATATGTAATGTCTTTTCTATAAATTTCACAGTCGTTTTTAGTTCACCCTGTGGTCCATAAAGTTTATTATCCACTGTTGTTTCTCTAGGCTAGAAGGTTTGCCTAGATATGTCGTATTCGGGGGCAGTCTTGGAGTATGTGCTCTGCTCTCTGAGGTGCCAATCCACGTGTTCACATGGCTGATTCCCAATCTTGAATTTTGAATTTTGTGCGATTTTACCAAATTATTCAAAATGACCATGCTGGTGAGTGTGGGGATACAGGTCCTAAACTCAGCAACGAAGACAGGACGTCGCTTCCTGGCGAAAGCTATTATAAGTTGAGTTGAATTGAGTTAAGAACCGACATCACTACACTCAAGACATTCCCATACGTGCTCTGTCCCCTCGTTCAACAGCCAGCGAAGAGTCATACTACTAATCGTTCCCACCGCTATCTGATTAAAAGTTCTCCTGGTCTTCCCTCTCAGTTTTGATATTCTTCCAGAACCCATGCCGATCCCCCGTAATCTCATTCTTTCCACATATGGGTTCTCAATCTGTTCCTTCGCCTTCTCCACCTGGTCCCACAAGCGCACGACCACCTCCCCCTTGTCCATTGGCAAAATACCACCAAGAAGTGCATTCCCTGCTAGCCTATCAGCCTGTTCATTCCCCCGTACAGTCGCATGGTCAGGGAAAAATATCCATACAATTCTCACGATCTGTGACCTCTGAAGCGACTAGAGCCATTCCACACGAAACATTCCTTTCTCCATCTTACTAAGCATACTCTTTGAATCCGTAATGAATACAACGTGTGTTGCAGTAGAAAGCTATCATAAAAAAATACGACAATTATGACACCAAAGGAGAGCCAAGCCCGCAGCATGCTCCTGAGACTTGATCAAACGAGCTGCTTTGGTTGGATCAGCTCCAAGCCAGAGAAATCAAGACGCTTGTCGATTGTGAAGGACAAGCAGTTGGTAATTGCGTCCACTGTGGCCGACCAGGGAATCCTCCTGTGATATGTGAACCCGTCAAATGCCTCGGTCGAGTGTAAGATGTCCCGTTGACAGAGTTGAATATGGTACAGCACATGCGCCAGACAACTGACGGAGGGCTGTCAGCCATCGACAGGAGTAGATTGGTCGGAAAGTTCCAGATCTGGTGTCTCCTGATCATGCTGATCCCGAAACTTTTATGCTCCAGCTCATTTACGAAGTGTGCACGAGCACAGAGTAAGCGACAGGGGGAAAGATTAGCACAGCCGCAATAAAGTAGCTAGGAGCGAATCAATCTCTCATATAAAATCAATGCAACCAGTGCTGTCTCGTGCCTTCCCAACAGCCACCTCACCACGTAAGAACAGTGCACTTTAGCTGAGGATGTTGCGGCGTAGTTGAACACACCACATTGTACAGATCACTGGGATGGAGAAATGTCCGAAGTGACAGAAAAATTCGTTAGTGGTAGGATAAAATGTCTTGCAAGGACCGCGCACCGCAACACTGACTAAAGGAGGGCAGCTCAAGCCCGCATTAAAATTAGCCCATAGGATGAGATGGCTTCGACTAGGTAAGCGCTTACGCTGTGAACCTGTTGCGAATAAGGCAGTAAGGCAAAAATGAAATCTATTAGGGCATTGCAAATTACCGATATGGAGGTGCCGACAAAGGTGAAACGGTCGTGAGAAAGGAGTTGATTTCATCGCGGTCGAATGGGAGGTTGGCAGGTCATTATAAATCGGGTGTACGATGTTCACCTTCCCGATGGATTTGGGTAGGCACAAAAGGCGGCTTTCTTGCGGGATAAGTGCCATAAACAAGTCAAACGTCTCGAAGCTGGAAGTCAGGACTGGAACGCACAACAGGAGAAAGACAGCTGGTCATCATGACTTGACTGAACCCGTCTCCGAAGAGTGTAAGAATAGAAAGGAGCCGGAGCACTCTCCTAAAGGAGCACACTTTAGACGGTCGGAAGCCTTCTGTCGTGCTTGCTGCCCTGTGATGTTTCCGTTTTATCCGATCTTATGTTGGCATCTATCTCACATATCAAAATATCCTTGTCATCTGTTGGTGTGTAACACTGGATCACATTCATGTTTTCTTTCCTGTTTTGGGGATCTAGATGTTGCTGCTATTATTCTAGAACACAATATTTCACACACTATTAGTGCTTTCTCTGTCCTGCCTCTTTATATAGCACTGGGGTCATACCTTCACTTTACAGATCTATATGGGAAAGTTATCCTCTGTCCAGCAGACTCATTGCGGTTTTTTCAGTGTTGCGGAACGCCCCTTCTAGTAGAGGTTCTGTATCTCTTGTCTGATTGAGTTCATCGTGATTGCTTATCTGTATCATGATTATATTTTGTACCTAAAGTTTTTCTACGGGATGGGAAGCCAGTCTCAAGTCCACCCTTCCTAAATCACCTCTTACGACATGTATGAGAAGTCACAGTGTTACAGTTCTTCGCTTCTCCTAAAGGTCCCAGTAACACACTGACGGAACCCTCATTAGTCGACAACTATGACACGCATCAATACGACTATTCCTTGCTTCTCATTAGGGCAATCTATGTACATTCCTAGATCAGTACATTTCAACACAAGCCGAGAAACTGGTGGCAGCAGACCTGTGGTTTCTGTGAGAAACGCGAAGAATTTAACTGACGTATAGATACGCGAAGAATTTCATGAACGGATAGAAACGCGAAGAATTTCATGGAAGGATAGAAAAGCAAATAAGGTGTTCCCCCAAGAAGCAGATGAAAACTGTGAATTTATTAGAGAATTAGGACGTAGACAAACAACAATATCTCGACAGGTTAGGTGAGAAATAAACTTGAAAACTTAGTGACAACAGGCAAACTTGATTATGTAAGAACAAGTAGAAGACAGATAAATACGTCGACGGCTTTGCCAAATGTCATACATACGCCGGACAAGAATACCAACCTGATCTACGACTGTGGTGATCATGTGGGATAGTTAACCATCTTCGCTCAGACTTATCAGTATGGCTGAGAGTGATAGATCACAACTACTATAAACCCTATGCCATACTTGGCCGATATAGTGTAGTAGTTAGACGCTCACTTGTCGGTCCCGTGGTCAATGGTTAAAATTTACATCGGGACTGATTTTTAAAATTGTTTTGGGCTCAGGTCGGCCCAGTTTAACATCAGCGGGTGTGACCCATCGGGTGCCAACTGGACTATAAAACCACGGGTCTAGCACCATGTACCTATAGTGCCTTTAGGATAGTAACATGGTCCTTTACTTTACTTACAATATCACCCTTACTCCATTGACTTGACTTAACAATGTCGTCTTTGCTCAATTTACTTGATTTTACTTACAACGTCATCCTTGCTCCGTTGACTTGACTTGACTTACAATGTCATCCTTGATCCATTGATTTTATTTACAATGTCATCCTTGCTCCATTGACTTGACTTGACTTACAACGTCGTCCTTGCTCCATTGATTTGACTTTACTTACAACGTCATCCTTGCTCTTTTTACAGGCGTGCTAAAGGACTACCTGCGGGAACTTCCAGAGCCTTTGTTCACTAACGCCCTCTACCAGATGCTCCTCGATGCCTTAAGTGTGCGCCTGCCGTGTGACCCAGAAGGTAGTGCTAAGCTGATGCTGAGCATCTTGGAATGCCTTCCTTCAGTAAATCAGGTATGCCTATGATTACGTGTCCGTGCCTAAGGTATGTCTACATTCATTACAAATTACCTAAAACATTTCGCTAATATCTTACTGTACTAAGTATTCTCCTGTAAACAATACAAAATAGCACAAAGAAATGCAGCTTTGCAGAACAGAGTTACGAAACAATACGAGGAGGTTACAGCTACCAGCTTTCATCAACAAACAAATACATATACAAAACACAACACAACATATAGTCACGGAGAAGACTCTCCGGTGATTACATTAAGGCATATGGGCGGGATGAGAAGAATAAAAAGATGAAAAAATTAGAGCAATGAAGAGAAAGAATACGTCCTTATATTGTTTCGTAATTCTGTTCTGTAAATGTGATTTTTTTCGCATATCCTTTACAGGGCATTGCAGTCAATGCCAGCATTTATCAGCTGTTATCGATGTCTTGGCAGTTTACGTTCAGTAGTTTGCCATTACTTTCTGAAAGACCGGCTCACATATCCCGTAAGTAACAAACACGAAGCGATCCGCTGCCGAATCTCGGGCAGCTGTGTTTCGTACGAGAGTATACGGGATTACGAACAACGTCCTTAACACCTACGCCATGGAGACCGGCAAAGCTGCATTACTGTGTGTTATGTTATATTGTTTAAATGTCCGCAACTTTACCGCAGTTCATCTAATTATATTAATATTTTACTAAGTATTCTCCTACCTTGACGTACGGTATATTTCCTAGACTCAGATTACAATTATTATAAATAACTAAAATTAATTCCAATACGCTGACTGTGGGTAGTGGGTCCATTCCCTACACCGATCAGTTGATTTTCAACGTGGATTTCTCGTTCAGAAAGCAATGGCAAACTACTGAAAGTGAAGGTGCCTTGTGGGTTAATTGCAACGTCTTGCCAAGGATATGCAACTATCATTTACTGCCAACATAGTACCGTGCGGTGTATGGCAGAGGGGTCTTTGAGCCTGAGGAATTAAGGCCGCCTGGCTAGTGCAGTCGCCGCGAACTGTGCAGGTTAGAATTTTCTTTTTGTCTCCGACAAATGCAACATGTTTGTTAATTAATTCGTCATATAGTTATGTTTGTTGCAGTTGTCGTTTAGTTTAGTTTAGTCGTTGGATCAACATCACGGCACACGAATGTAACCCATAAGTGCTCCGTTCTCCTCCTAACTCAAACCTGATTCTGGAGAAACTCAGCCCAGTGCACGAACTCCGTAGCACCGGCGAGGATCCTGCAGTTGTCGTGCGTGTATAAAACATGTAGTACTTTTATTTTTTCTTGCTGATGATGTTATTTCTGCTTTGTTGCTGTTATTTTTGCTGTTGTTGTTGCTCTTGTTGTTGTTGCTGTCTTTGTTGCTGTTATTGTTACTGGTGTTGCTGATGGTGCTGTTGTTTTTGCTGTTGCTGCTGCTGTTGTTGTTGTTGTTGATATTGTTGTTGTTGCTGTCTTTCTGTTGTTGTGGCTGTTTTGCTGTTATTATTACTGTTGTTGCTGTTGTTTTTGCTGCTGCTGCTGTTATTGTTGCTGGGTTTTTTTGCTTTTTTTTTTTTGCTGCTGTCTTTCAGTTGTTGTTGCTGTTTTTGCTGTTGATGATCTTCAAGGTTAGCCTTATAAGTGATGTATGAATGAAATAATGTAGGAAAGGAGAGAGATACCAAGGTCACAATGATGAACGAGTGAAGGGGATCTGCTCACGTGTGGACTGAATGGTTGGATGTGCAGTGTGGAGAATATGTCTATTACCTATATAATTTAGCTGCTGAATATGAAAATGGCATCTAAAACATCTGATTAGCTATTTTTGTGTGATATGTATAAAATACGTTTGACACATAAGCATAAGCTTAACATACGATAAAAATCCTGATCAGAGAAGAAATGATTCACAGAATCGCCGCTATACCTATGTCTGCAACAAGTTTCGGAACGACGTAAAGCTTCTTTCTTCAGAGAACGTAGAGTTTGTGTATTTCTGGAAATGATGTGTGGTTATTTCGTATTCGTTTTTGGAAGTTGTTCACAAGAAACCACGGAAGGCAGGTGGTAGATGAAAGTTTGAGGGCAGCCGACAGATAGTTGTTGGTTATTGTCTCAAGTTTCTCAACGGTAGGCAGACGACCTCTTTAACGAGACAATGGCTGCGGTCACCCAGCCAGTATGGTCACTGCCAAGAAGGAAAGCAACGGCAAACTACCCTCTTTACGGTTGTCTAGTTTATCATGATTCCCCTAATTACAGATCATCACAAGAAAAGGACAGGGGCACTAATAAATTAGAGAACTTGGTGACAACTGGTAAGACTGAGGGGAATAGAACAAGGGGAACTCCCCCGATGTGTCTCCACCTTGACGTGGTGGGGGAGCTTGCGTGTCCCATCGACCCCATTTGCTTGCTGATGGATGAAAAACTACATATCGGACAGCTTATGGGATAGGGACCAGACTAAGAGAGACACAACCTGCTGCTCTGCAGGTGAGACTGAGGATAGCAGTCTAAAATTTAAATCAGGCGCACGAAGGTATAAGTTCTTGGTCCGGACAAAACACTAAAGGCTCCCTGTCGAGGGCTGTGGCTGAACGCCTCTAAGCCACAAACCCTCGGACCTGAGAGCCGGGCCGATAGCCACCTTTCGAAAAATAAAGGCGTGATACTGAGCAAGCTACATGCTCAGGTCTGATAAGAAGTTCGAAGGCTCTCAGCTGGGGGATATGAGAGATTCCCGGATGAGAGGGCCTGGCCGTTTCTCGTTCACGTTGCACGAAGGTAAGGTGCTGAGCCGGCAGCACAAGTAGCCTACCTCGTGAGCGAGTACAAAAAGTCAAAAAAGTGCCCCAGTCGAAGAAAACGGCTGCGAAAACTGTATCTAACTCATAGAGAGTGTAGACAAAAGTGGAAGAACGTCCCAATGACGCAAAATGGAACGCACGGCGAGCGAACCTATTGCGTGGTCCGAAGTCAAAAGCAAAAGCTTACCGAGTTGGTGTCGCTTGCAGTCTGACCGTCCCTGGTGTGTGCTAGAGCGATCAGTGGCAAACGAGTTGCCCAACACATTGAAGTGAGGAACTAAAGCAGCCATGAGCAGGACGTGGCAACTCCTCGGGTGAGCCCAGTCACAGAGCAATATGTGCCGGCTCTGCAATTATGGAAGCCTCCTTGGATAGCGAGGGAATGCTCATGGTCTGCCCCTGCCTTCCCTTGAGGGCCGACCACGATGTCGTTCATCGTTCTATCTTGACCAGCTGAGATGTTAGCGACATCACAACAGTCCAACGTGCCTCGAAACCAGAGGAAGGCTAACCTCATTAAAAAATGCCCGCTGAAGTCGGAAGTGTCGTCCTACGGGTGGCAAACTAAAAATTGACACTACGCAATTACGTCCGAGTGAAATGTCTCGTCCGAATGTCTCCCGTGCTAGGAACAGCTCTGACTACCTAGTTTCCGAATGCCGCTCTTGTTCGGAACAGCTCTGACTGGGTAGTTTTCCGAATGTCTGTTGTGCCTGGAAAAGCTCTGATGGGCGCAACGACAAGCACATGTCCGAAAACTCGCTGAGTGGATGCCGTATGCAAACCTGTCTGGTTTGTGCGGGAATGACCCGGGGAAACGAAATGACCAATATATTGAAGTGAGGATTTAAAGCAGCCATGAGCAGGACGTGACGATCTCCCTCGGTGAGCCCAGATCCAGGGCGTTATGTGTCGGCCCTGCAACTATGGAAGCAACCTTGGATGGCGGAAAATGCTATGGACTGTCCCTGCCTTCCTTTGAGGGATGACCGTTGTCCTCGACCGTTCAACCTTGGCCAGCATGGTTGCAGATGGCACTACAAAAGTGAGAGTCTCCCAGGAATGCTACCTGGTCAAAAAAGCACGCTAAAGTCGATGTGTTGGCCTACGGGTTTCGGCCCAAGGGCGCATAACAGACACACCGCAATCACATCTGAAAAAACACTCCGGATGAACGAAAAGAAGAAGAAGAAGAATAGGGGAAGACAGAGAAGTACATACCTGGATGGCTTGACCATGTGTCATGTTCAAGACAAGAACACTGAGATGATCCACGACTCTGGTGATCGAATGAAATGGCGAATCAGGACCACCCACGCTTACCGGCATGGCACATGATAGAATCGCCACTCACGCTGTGATGTGGTCATTGTCACGCCGGCGAGTTTTACTTCCCAAGACATTTTCTGGTACTCATTGTAGGTTGGGTTACTTTTGAAAATTTGGGTCCGTCCCGATGTGGGTTGAACGCATGACCACCGGGGTGACAGGCGAGCGTCCAGCCACTACGCCACGTTTTCTCCCAGCCACAATTCTGTCGGGCTCCTGATCTACACCAATGGCCGTAGAGCACCAAATCGTCATACACAAACGTTCTCCGTTGCGTTGGTAATCGGGTACAAAACGACGGGGTTCCTCCATTCCTGTGATTAATTCGTGTCTGCTGTACGCCGCATGAGGTGTTTCAAACATCGCAGAAACTTTACGGAACTCCACTTAACTTGGCTCTGGTAGTTGCAACTCTACTCTGATTCTAGGGCTCGTATTCTCTACTAATAGTTACAACTCTACAGCTAAGTAAATGATATGACTCGTATTTTATACTACCGTCTCCGTGGCGATGGCGTTGTAGAGGCGATTCATAAGGCCACTTACCCGCGTTCGAAACACAGCGGCGACCGATTTGGCAGCAGACCGTGTCGCGCTGGTTTTAACGTGTTGGTATGGGAGCCGGTCGATCAGAAAGCAATGGCAAACTACTGAACGTAAAAACTTGCCAAGACATCAACAATAGTAGTAAAATGCTGGTGTTTACTGCAACGACCTGTAAAGGATATGCAACTTAAAACCAAAAACAAAACAATATATATATATATATATATATATATATATATATATATATATATATATATATATATATATATATATATATATATATATATATATACTAGCTGACCCGGCCCGGCTTCGCCCAGGCCCTGGAGGGGATCTATCTATCTATCAGTCTGTCTGTCTGCTTGTTTGTCTGTCTGTCTGTCTGTCTGGCTGACCCGGCCCGGCTTCACCCAGTCCCTGGTGGGGAGCATCTCATTTAATTCATATAAGTAGTCATATAAGCTCTCCCGTTCCCGACTATCTGTCTGTCTGTCTATCTGTCTGTCTGACCCGGCTTCACCCAGTCCCTGGTGGGGAGCATCTCATTTAATTCATATACGTAGTCATATAACCTCTCCCGTTCCCGACTATCTGTTTGTCTGTCTATCTGTCTGTCTGTCCCGGCCCGGCTTCACCTAGTCCCTGGTGGGGAGCATCTCATTTAATTCATATACGTAGTCATATAAGCTCTCCCGTTCTCGACTGTCTGTTTATCTGTCTGTCTGTCTGACCCGGCCCGGCTTCACCCAGTCCCTGGTGGGGAGCATGCCATTTAATTCATATAAGTAGTCAAATAAGCTTCCGTTCCCGACTATCTGTCTGTCTGTCTATCTATCTGACCCGGCGTGGTTTCGCCCAGCTCCTGGCGCACAGTAACTTAAAAGAATGTCCTTCCACACACCATTCATTATTGTTAATGAAAACAGTTTTTAATCACCGACATGACAGTTGATAAGTTCTGTAAGCAGAAAAAGATGGGTTACAAGTGTTATGCATTATGCATTATTTTTATGCAAACTTTGAAAATGCCTTAAAGATTATATCATTATTTATTATAACTCACATGCCTGAAAATAACTATAGACAAAGAGTTTAACAATAGTGCAAGTAAGTCCAACAATATGACTATAAAATATATAGAAATGTTATTAAAAGTTATGCCCCTTGAAATAACTTTTCTAGAGTGAAGTCCCCCTGCTATATAGACATTATATAATGAAAATGGAAAAGTAAATGTTATTAAATAAGTAGAAGATTTTACATTAAGAAATTATTATAGTCGGTTGCACAGGAATGAAAGGAAGACGTGTAGAAAATTTCATCTCAATCGGATGTACCGTTATCGAACGCATCCAATACATAAATACCCACAAACACACAAACATACACTCTGTTTTATATATATATATATATATATATATATATATATATATATATATATATATATATATATATATATATATATATATATATATATATATATATATATATATACTAATAATTACAACTCTACACCATCAGGCTAAGTAAATTATATGGGTTATGGGTTATTATGTGGGTATTCTATAACAGTATTCTACACTATCAGGCTAAGTAAATTATATGGGTTATGGGTTTATATGGGTATTCTATACCAGTATTTTTAAAAGTCTATTCTTTTGTGTAAATATATTATATGAATGTTCTGTTATAAGTCGATCTCAAGTCATTAACATTAAATTACTCATATTCCCCTATATGTACTCCTAAAATCGAGCTTACCAAAACGCGATGTCTAATCGCGAACACAAAGAATCAAATAGTACCTATCCTGGTATGCTGTTGTCATTTCTTTATATGACAATACCAAATTATTAATTTATACTGTCTGTTGGCCTTCATTGCCATCCCTATGTTGCTCCATTGTTCTACTAAATTCTAGTTTTGCACTTTCGCAAATATTGATCGCTTTCTTCTTTTGCATGCAGTCATTGTTTTATTGTTTCATTTTTATATCACCCAGAGGCTGGTGAACACACCTTACTCTCTTCCCATAATCTTATTCCATGATTTATTTAACTGTTGTGAATTTGTCTGCAAAGAAGGTAGTTTGCCATGGCTGTCCTTCTTGGCGGTGACCATATTGGTCGGTTGTTGTATCTATTACCTCTATAAAACCGACGAAGTGGTCACGGACGCAATTCGCAATCCAGCATACCACGTTCGAAACACAGCTGCGGGTAATTTGGCAGCAGACTGCCTTGCATTAGTTTTCATATAATGGTATGAATGCCGGCCGTTCATAAATCACAGGCAAACAACTGAACATAAACTTGCAAAGAAATTACAAAGAGGAAACATTTTCTGACGTTGACTGCGCCGTCTTGTAAAGGATATGCAACTAACTTTAATCTCTATAAAGAGATCGTCCAGCATAATTCACCAACTAGAGACTATAAACTGGCAACCTTGTACCACGAGCTCTTCAGCTCTGTCTATAACTGGCAACCTTGTACCACGAGCTCTTCAGCTCTGTCTATAACTGGCAACCTTGTACCACCAGCTCTTCAGCTCTGACTATAACTGGCAACCTTGTACCACCAGCTCTTCAGCTCTGTCTATAACTGGCAACCTTGTACCACCAGCTCTTCAGCTCTGTCTATAACTGGCAACCTTGTACCACGAGCTCTTCAGCTCTGTCTATAACTGGCAACCTTGTACCACCAGCTCTTCAGCTCTGTCTATAACTGGCAACCTTGTACCACCAGCTCTTCAGCTCTGTCTATAACTGGCAACCTTGTACCACCAGCTCTTCAGCTCTGTCTATAACTGGCAACCTTGTACCACGAGCTCTTCAGCTCTGTCTATAACTGGCAACCTTGTACCACGAGCTCTTCAGCTCTGTCTATAACTGGCAACCTTGTACCACCAGCTCTTCAGCTCTGTCTATAACTGGCAACCTTGTACCACCAGCTCTTCAGCTCTGTCTATAACTGGCAACCTTGTACCACCAGCTCTTCAGCTCTGTCTATAACTGGCAACCTTGTACCACCAGCTCTTCAGCTCTGTCTATAACTGGCAACCTTGTACCACCAGCTCTTCAGCTCTGTCTATAACTGGCAACCTTGTACCACCAGCTCTTCAGCTCTGTCTATAACTGGCAACCTTGTACCACCAGCTCTTCAGCTCTGTCTATAACTGGCAACCTTGTACCACCAGCTCTTCAGCTCTGTCTATAACTGGCAACCTTGTACCACCAGCTCTTCAGCTCTGTCTATAACTGGCAACCTTGTACCACCAGCTCTTCAGCTCTGTCTATAACTGGCAACCTTGTACCACCAGCTCTTAAGCTCTGTCTATAACTGGCAACCTTGTACCACCAGCTCTTAAGCTCTGTCTATAACTGGCAACCTTGTACCACCAGCTCTTCAGCTCTGTCTATAACTGGCAACCTTGTACCACCAGCTCTTAAGCTCTGTCTATAACTGGCAACCTTGTACCACGAGCTCTTCAGCTCTGTCTATAACTGGCAACCTTGTACCACCAGCTCTTCAGCTCTGACTATAACTGGCAACCTTGTACCACGAGCTCTTCAGCTCTGTCTATAACTGGCAACCTTGTACCACGAGCTCTTCAGCTCTGACTATAACTGGCAACCTTGTACCACGAGCTCTTCAGCTCTGTCTATAACTGGCAACCTTGTACCACCAGCTCTTCAGCTCTGACTATAACTGGCAACCTTGTACCACGAGCTCTTCAGCTCTGTCTATAACTGGCAACCTTGTACCACCAGCTCTTCAGCTCTGACTATAACTGGCAACCTTGTACCACCAGCTCTTCAGCTCTGACTATAACTGGCAACCTTGTACCACCAGCTCTTCAGCTCTGTCTATAACTGGCAACCTTGTACCACCAGCTCTTCAGCTCTGACTATAACTGGCAACCTTGTACCACGAGCTCTTCAGCTCTGTCCATCTCTTACTCCCATTGTCCCTCGTTACCATGACTTTTTTTTTGAGGGAAAGGGTAAAGGAGTACTCCGCCTTGCCTTGTAGTATCTCATAGGCTTGCTGGGGGGGGGGGGGGGGGGGGGGTGGGGGGGGGGGGGCTGCCTTACTTCTTTGACTTCTTTGTTGACAGAGGCTAGCACAGCACTACAAACAGAATAAACCAATAAGCAGGTGCTACGAGAAACAGATGAAAACCGTAAACTGATTAGAACAATTAGACATAGACAGTCAAGATTTTTTGGCGTGTTATGAGACGAAATAAGGTGCAGAATTTAGTGACACCTGGCTAGAATGAGGGGAAGAGAGAAAGGGAAGGCATAGAGCTAAATATCTGGATCGTTTGGTAACATGGCATAATCGAGACAAGAATACAGAGCTGACCCACGACTCTGGTGATCGTGTGAAATGACGAAACACGGCCACCCATGCTTATCGGCATGACACTTGATGATGATGAACCCCAACCTTGCCATCTCTCCTGTGTGTGTGTGTGTGTGTGTGTGTGTGTGCGCGCGCGCGCGCGTGCGTGCGTGCGTCCGCTCGCTTTGACTTCGAGCGTAGTCCATACACGTTACTTCTAGTGCACTGGACTGATTTTTGCGTGTGAATTAGCTTTCCCTATTACAAGTGTCCATCGTCATCAGGCGAAGCCCCTGTGACTTCAGAGGTACTTGTAATTTACGTCCCCGAGCCAAGGACGAGAAGAAGACATTTCAATCTAACTGACGGGTGTAGGGGTTAAACCCGCTACTTAGGCATCAGCACACTGGATGTTTAAGAACGAGCGATCTTATCCATTCGGCCCTGCACCTCTCCATTGTATATATAAAGAATAATAATACATTATAATAAACATTGCATAAGGTATAAACCTGAAGCAACAATCAATCACATTACCGGATACAGAGACGATATTCCATGGTCAGTACTTACCCTCACCAAGACCTCTTTTGGCAACCGCGATAAGACCCTGGTCAGACACAAGTCTCACCAACAAAGGGAAGAATGACAACAGTCTCCGCTGTCATGAACACTGCCGATGACTTAATGATTTTATTGTAACAAACCTAGGCAAAAAGATCGACCCAGCTTCATGTGGGTATCTGGAAATGCTACAGGAAATGGAGGCAGCCAGCGTGAACCTGGTGATACCACGCGCCGAATGCAGACTTGTTGATAAAAACATGGCGCTACCACCATATACCGAATACACAGTTTCCGTTACGAAGTTGTTACGCCGCCTGACGAAGGTTGTGGGTACGATTACGAGCGATTTTATCCATTCGGCCATGCACCTCTCCATTGTATATATAAAGAATAATCTCATCTCATCTCATCTCATCATGTTCCTCTTGTACCTTGCGGTGTCAAGGTGAAGTATAAACAGCGGGAGAGTGCCCGCTTATGGGCTTCATGTATCGATATTCCCATGGACTCTGT
This sequence comes from Cepaea nemoralis, assembly GCA_014155875.1. NCBI lineage: Eukaryota > Metazoa > Mollusca > Gastropoda > Stylommatophora > Helicidae > Cepaea > Cepaea nemoralis. The sequence goes on from JACEFZ010000659.1 coordinate 222,449, forward strand.
TATTCCATTCCCTGCGTCCATCATTTACGTGGTCGGCCTCTTCCTCTGTTTCCATCTGGTCTGTATATCATTGCTTGTTGTGGTATACTGTTAGTTGGTAACCTACTTGCATGGCCAAACCATTTGACTTCCTGCCTTCTAATACAATCTAGTGCAGCTACAACCGCCAATTTAGTCCTAATTTCTTCATTTCTGATCGTATCTCTTCTTGATACATTGAGTATTTTTCTCAGGAATCTCATTTCTGTTGTGGTGATTTTTCTTTTCCCTTTTTCTGTCATTGTCCAGGTTTGGCATTGATAACATAGTTGGTAGGAAGATTGTGTTGTAAAGTGCTTTCTTAGTAGTTATTGATACATGTTTGTTCTTTATTATTGGTGCCATTTGTCCAATGAGTTGGTTTGCCTTGTTGCATCTATATTCGATCTCGTCTTCTGATTTACCATTTGATGACATTATACTTCCTAGGTACTTGAAACTCTTTACTTGTTTCAAGGGATGTTCGTTTAGGTAAATCGTTGTTGCGTTGTTTTCTTTAGTTATAGTCAGTACCTCTGTTTTGCGTATGCTAATTTTCATGTTATGTTCCCTGCACATTTCGTTTAGACTATTCATGTGGTCTTGTAATTCAGCTTTTGATTTTGCTATTAGTGCTTGGTCGTCCGCAAACAGGAGTTCTCTAATGGTTAGATTTGCAGATGGTTTTTCTTCTGTGTTCTCGTCATGCGGTGTTCTTGCGGTCTCTGTTTGGCTGGTTTCTTTACATATGTTGTCTATATATGTTATAAACAAGAGAGGGGACAGGACACAACCTTGTCGCACTCCGGATCTTATGGTGAAGGGTTCTGAGTGTCCTCCAGTTGCTCTCACTATGCATTCACTGTTGTTGTATAAGCTTCTACATAAGTTCATTAGATGTGTGCTCACTCCATATTGTTTAATGACTTCCCACAGCTTGTTTCTATCTACTCTATCAAATGCCTTTTCTTGGTCGCCAAAGGCTAAGTAGAGTGTTTCATTGAATTCAATTGATTTTTCTATAAGTTGTCTAAGAGAAGAAAAAAAATGGCATCTGTGCATCCTTTGTTTTTCCTAAATCCAAGTTGTGTGTCGCTTAGCTGAGGTTCTATAATAGTTCTTAATCTTTCTTCAAGAATTTTGCAAAATATGTTTCCAGTATGACTCAACAGTGAAATGCCTCTGTATTGTGTGCAGTCTCTTTTGCTGCCTTTGTTTTTCCAAATTGGGATAATTATGGCGTTTCCCCAGTCTCGTGGTGTCTGTTGTTCTACCCATACGTGGTTGAATAGTCTATGTAGCCATGCTGTTCCTACTTCTCATGCTGCTTTAATTAGTTCATTTGGTATTTCATCTTGTCCTGGTGATTTGCTCAATGGGGCTTATCTGACGGCTTCTATAATTTCTTCTTTCAGTATGTCTGTTTATAGTTCTTCGGTGGCATCTGTGTCGGTTTCTTGAATTCCTGTGACATCTTATGGGATGTTGAGAAGTTGTTCGAAGTACTGTTTCCATCTTATTAGGATTTGCTTTTGTTCACTTATTGGTTCTCCATTTTCGTTGTTAATTATTTCTGTTGGGTCAAAGGGTTCTCATCTGATTCTCATTGCACTTATCTTTTTATAGAAGTTTCTAGTTGCCTCCTTGTAGTTTTTATTTAGAGTTTCTCCATACTCCTCCCAGTCTTTTTGTTTTTCTCTCTTCATATATCTTCTCGCTATTCTATATTCTATGTATACTTCTTTGTTTTTCTACGAGCAGAATAATAATGCATAATAATAAACATTGAATAAGGATAAACCTGAATCAACAATCAATCACATTACCGGATACAGAGACTATATTCTATGGTCAGTATTTACCCTCACCAAGACTTCTTTTGACAACCGCGATAAGATCCTGTCAGACACAAGTCTGACCAACAAAGGGAAGAATGACCACAGTCTCCGCTGTGACGAAGACTGCCGTTGACTTAATGATTTTATTGTAACAAACCTAGGCAAAAAGATCGACTCAGCTTCATGTGGGTATCAGGAAATTCTATAGGAAATGGAGGCAGCCAGCGTGAACCGGGTGATACCACGCGCCGAATGCAGACTTGTTGATAAAAACATGGTGCTACCACCATATACCGAATAAGCAGTTTCCGTGACGAAGTGGTTACGCCGCCTGCCGAAGGTTATGGGTTCGATTATGGGTTGCATCGTTTGGTTCATGAGTGCAGTTTTCTCGGAAACTCAAAGCGGTCGTCACTGGAGCTACAAAGTTCGTGCTTTGTGCGACGCTTTCGGCAGGTAGTCCTGAGGAAAGAGATAGTGATATGGGACAAACATCTGGTGTAATGAAGTCGACCGTCTTGCCTGTTAAACCCTATACACCAAATACACACCCTGGAGAAAGGTCCTTAGTTTCTAATGTTATTGATTAAGTTGGAAGTCGCGATATTGCTGTGGCTAGCAGGATAGCTTTCCAGCCGACTGGACATTTGTTCGAATCCACTTCGTTGATGGGATGCTTTCCATTGACTTGGGTTCCAAATTCGCCTTCAATGCAAAGGGGAGGGGAGAAGAATAGTAAGTCAACACAGCACCTGTGTCGTCAGCCGCCACCTGCTTTGGGGAGATCTTAGCAGGGGATCTGAGCACTTATGGAATGAAAGGTTCAATGTGCAGTGAGAATAATATCTCGACTAACTATATAATTGGGCTGCTGAATATGAAAATAGCTGCTAAAACATCTGATTAACTATATATTTTATAATACCAGTATTATAACATATGTTTGAAACATCATCATATGCTTAACATATGATAATAGTACTAAAATTGATACCAAGAAAATAAAGATGGTCGGTGTTGCATTGGGTGCATCCCCCATCCTGTACGGATTGGTCTACAACTAAGGGTTAGCAGCATAAACTCAATACACCTAACGATGTGGACAGGAGTATTCTGTGTGCAGATTAAATTATTGTAAGGACTGGCTAGGATAGAAGCCTAAAGCATGCATTCTAATGTGACACTTTGATTCAAATATGGTACTTCGATTCCAATATGACACTTCAATTTAAATATGAAACTTCGATTCAAATATCAAAGTTCTTATCAAATATGACACTACAATTGTTATTCTTCTTTTTTTTTCTTTCAGGACACAATGGCACTTCTCCTGAATCATCTTCGCAGAGTTGCAGCCCATTGTGACAAGAACAAAATGACAATTGACAATCTGGCCATCTGTTTTGGTCCTGTGTTGCTGTGTCCGGCCCCAAGCTCCACTCCCGATCTGGCTATGGATTTTAAAAAGCATATAGAAGTGCTGAGATACCTGCTTGAAATCTGGGACTATGAAGGCAGCACGAGTAAGTTCTTGTTATAGCCCATGCCGTGTGGCGTTGGTGATCATGTATGCGCATAGCCTTCTGTCTCGTGTACTGCCAGTCTTCTTATAGCCCATGCCGTGTGGCTTTGGTGATCATGTCTGTCCACAAACTTCTGTCTCGCGTACTGCTAATCTTCTTCTAGTCCATGTCGTGTGGCGTTGTTGATCATTTATGTCCATAGCTTTCTGTCTCGTGTACTGCCAGTCTTCTTATAGCCCATGCCGTGTGGCGTTGGTGATCATGCCTGCCCACAGCCTTCTGTCTCGTATGATGCCAATCTTCTTATAGTCCATGCCGTATGGTGTTGGTGATCGTGCATGTCCACAGCCTTCTGTCTCATTAGCTGCTAATAATTTTCGGATACTGATGTTCCTCCATGCCATACTACAGCGTTCCCTTTCATGACATGTCTAAAGAATGTGGATTGTCTTTTGAATCGTGGACCCAGTTTATTTTATTTTATTTTTTTAGTTTTTAGTATGAGTTAACTGCTTTCAAGATATCTACATTGCTCTTTCAATTCGTTCACAGTGTTCTCATAATTCTTCAGTAAATCCACATCTCCACAGCTTCAACATAATTCCTAATTTATCTGCTAAGTGTCCATGATTTGCGTCCGTACATCAGGATTGGTTCAATACAGCTCTTAAGAACTGTTTTCCTCACTTCGATTGACAACAATACAATTCAGAGAGTATTCTTCTCCTCATTAACTGCTGCCCATGTTTGTGCTATCCCGAGTATATTAATATGAATTGCAAATAATTAGGTATATTTAACTCCTGCTAAAAGACGAGATATACTAGACACAGACACGGTGTACGTACCTTACAGAGACCTCCATCTGACACAGATGAAAACAAAGTGTGACTTATAAAAAAACGTAAACAATCAATAAATATATAATACTGAAGTATTAAAATAAAACAATAAGTATTATAGGACAACACGGCACGATCGACGTTTCGGTTCTATGACGTATGTCAAGAACAAGACAAAACAAACAGACAAAAAAGCTAAATAAAACACAAAATAAAAATTAAATTAAACACAGCTTCTTGTTAATATGAGAGAAACGAAAATGGTGGTTTGACACGGTATTGAAAGGTGCTCTTGGGCTACAAATGTTTGTGTTGCCAAATGGTGTGCAAACAGTCTGATGTGAATAAAATACAAGAAAAATAGCATAGTTATACCGTGGTTGGATGAATGCAGGAATCATTACTGTTGATTCCTGCTGGATGAATGAATTTTAAGCCAATTAATAAACTCTCTGCGTTGCATTCATCCAGCACATATCTTTGTGAGCTGCTGTTTTCTGTGATGAAGATTAACAAAACATCACACAGGAGTCGTCTCACTGATGAACACTTGTAGTCCATCATGAGAATCTCAAGGACACAGAACATTACTCCCAACATGAACGAACTTGTAGCCAAGAAAAGATGCCAAACATCGTGCTCTGACAAATTGACATAAGAATGAAAATGTGTATACCAATGATCTATTATTATTAAAACGTTTTTCTGTTTTAATTTATATTAATGTTTTAAAAAAAGGTTTAATTTACGGCTTATTGTATGTTTATCCTGTTCGACCGTGTATGACACCCCTGTCCTAAAGAATATATATTGATCATTTCTAGGTACAGTGACATCAACATCTTCTAAAGAATATATATTGATCATTTCTAGGTACAGTAACATCAAAATCGCCAACAGCTGATACTGTGGTTTCTGCAGACACGGGGGATTCCCCACAACAAGCGTCACAGCACTTTCAACAGTCGGAAAAACCCGGTCAAAGCTCACATGATACTGACTCTTCAGCTCAGGAAAGGACTATGGCATCCTCTTCAAAACAATGACAGCGTCTTAGTCTTAGGTATTTCTCTAGAAAATATTCATGATCTTATTGTCTCCGTGGTTCTGTTTGTATATAATCACATTCGTACACATTGTTTATTACACATCTGGGATGAACTGTGAAGGTATGTTTGAATAAAAATGATTCAAACCATACGTTGAACAATACATTATTGCCTGCCATAGTTCGTTGCATCTCGTCGAACGCATGCTGCAGAAGTCAAAGAACAGAGCAAAGCAAGACATGGAATCCCTCAAGCTCAAACATACAACACGCATATTCCTACGGTAATTTAAACTGTCAACCGCGGTTAATTTTAAACTTACTATCATGTATTTTTGTTTACACAGCAATGGTTTTTCCATATGAATCGCAACAGCTTCGGCAAATATTAAAATTCCACCATTTTGTGTGATCAACACCAGAAGTACAAGTAATAAGTACTGGGACTACATGAGTTTAAAGTGATAAATAGCTAGAACTGCGGGAGTTAATCTGTCTAGGCTGCAAGAATTACATTAATAAATGTCTAGGATTGTAAGAGTTAAAGTAATGCCTGTCTAGATATTAAAGGTATTAAAGTTATACCTGCGAGAGTTAAAGTATTAACTTATGGGACTGCCAGAGATCAAGTGATAAATGTCTAGGACTACAGGAGTTAAAGTAATAAATGTATAGAATTACAATAGTTAAAGTAATAAATGTGTAGGAATGCATAAGATAAAGTAATAAATGTGTAGGGTTGCATCGGTTAAAGTAATACATGTGTAGGAATGCAGGAGTTACCGTAATAAATATCTAGGATTGCATAAGTTAAAGTAATAAATGCCTAGGACTGCAGGAATCAAAGTAATAAATGTCTGGGGTTGTAGGAGTCGAAATAATAAATGAGTTGAATTCCAGGAGGTAAAGTAGCAAATGTCTAGACTTTCAAGAGTTAATGTAGCAAATGTCTAGAATTGCAAGAGTTAAAGTAGCAAATGTCTGGAATTGCAAGAGTTAAAGTAGCAAATGTCTAGGACTGCAGGGGCTTAAGTAATAACTGTCTAGAATTGCAGTTGTTAAAGTAATTACTGTCTATGATTGCAGTTGTTAAAGTAATAACTGTCTAGGTTTGCAGTTGTTAAAGTACTAACTGTCTAGGATTGCAGTTGCTTTAGTAATAACTGTCTAGGAATACAGCTGTTAAAGTATTAACTCCTAGGGGCCGCAGAAGGGAAGAAAGCTGAATGTATTATGTGTGTATAAGAAGTTGTGTTGCTAACGTTTGGTTAGTTGGTCAATACAGAATTGGTGTACCCACGGGAAGGGAAGGGGGGATGTCTGTAATAAGAACCTAGCATGCTTGGTTAGAAATAAACAATTTTAGATTAGACGATACAACTATTTTCAGCCCGGCCAAGTTGTCCATTAGTTGTTACTTGATCTGTGATATCACAACATGTCGCCAATCAGATTAGAAAACAATCATGCTTGTTTTGAAATTTGAATTGCATGAGATAATGTTATCTTTCACAAATCAATACAAACAGCGTGTTTGCTTATTGCATTGTCAAGGTTGTATGAGGGGGCGAATCCCCGTGTTTACAGCCAGGTGTGTTACTTGGACAATCCACGTCTACACATGACAGCACGTTTGCTTACTGCATTGTCAAGGATGTATGAGGGTGAAATCCAAAGATATTTCTTAGTTATTTTATGCTGGGTAGACATGGAAGCCCTGTCATTTTTATTTATTTTTTTTTTGGGGGGGGGGGGGGGGGGGGGGGGGGTCCGCCTCGATGTAAATTCGAATCCATGGTCTCAGATAAAGTATAATATCATCAAGTGGCACATCAGAAGAAGAGATCAAGAATACATGCAATAAGGCAAGGCAACTCATTGGACAAATGGCACCAATGCTAAAGAGCAAACACGTATCACGTGATACTAAAAAAACACTCTACAGCGCAGTCTTTCTACCACCTTGGGGCTACCAAAGCCAAACCTGGGCAATGATAGAAACAGAGAAAAGATAGATAACATCGGAAATGAGATTCTTGGGAAGAATACTCTACGTATCATGAAGAGAGAAAATCAGAAATAATGAAATCAGGACTAAAGTGTGTGTGTGTGTGTGTGTGTGTGTGTGTGTGTGTGTGTGTGTGTGTGTGTGTGTGTGTGTGTGTGTGTGTGTGTGTGTGTGTGTGTGTGTGTGTGTGTGTGTGTGTGTGTGTGTGTGTGTGTCTGTGTGTTGGGGGGGGGGGGTAATAGCAGCGCTAGATTTCATTAGAAAACAGCAAATTAAATGATTCAGCCACATAACTAGGCTACCAACTGACAGTATGCCATACTGTACATATACTGTACAGACCAAATGGAACCAGAAGAAGAGGCCGACCATATAAACGATAGACAGAGGGAATAACAAAGTCCACGGGAATCTCGATATATGAAGCCCATAAACGGGCACTTTCCTGCTTTTTATTAGTCACCTCTATAACTCAAGATACAAGAGGAACAAGATGAGATGACAAGCAGATGAGATTAACATTGGGCCGACAGGCAGCCACCTAACCACTCCTGTAGTTCCATATATTTAGTTGTGCCCTAACAGAACATTAAATAATTGCTTTAAACTTAACATTTGCTCCGAGTTATTTGAACATCTGAGTGTATATTTTTCAACATTACGCAGGTCAAGAGATCTGCAACAATTCGGTCATTGATAACTGTGGGAATTAAAACTTAGATGTTTGGAAAATTATATTAAAAATTAGGATAATAAATTATAATATCTAAAATATAATATAGTGTCTTTATCTGTCTATATTGAAGTGTAATTTTTTAGTAAAAATAAAAAAAATAAATAAATAAGTAAACAAAACAAGAGGAGATAAAAGGAATAAACCAATCCATGTTTTCACAATCATTCTTCATAACTTGTATTTTAGCATTACAACAACCATTTTTGTTATTATTGTAGAGGTTATTTTAGACATAGAGGTGGTTTATTTTTGTAGCATGTTAAATAGACATGCCATAACATTGTACACATATAAAATATGTATTCATAAGTTAATGGCTGGCACATTTCTGTTTGTTACTGATTTTAAATAGCTTTATAGGTAGAATATGCTTCTTATTGTACAGCAAATATTGTGATATGACATTTGATTCAGAAAGAACTCCCTATGGATAGCGTTAAAGTTATATTTATATTATATTTATGTAGAGACAGAATGAATGTGATATCCCTTGTATAGTATTGTATATACATATTTTAAAGATGGTTTGTTGATTGGTTTGTTGGTTGTTTGTGAAGTGTTTGGAATGCAGAGATTTAACTTAAAGTCTGAAGTTTTGGCGTTCATATCTTCTGTACCCCCCGTGTATTTAGACCCATCAAAGGTGAAGGTCCTAATACTTCACTACTCACATCAGGTTCCTGGTATGGGATTTTTTTAAAGTTAGGAAGTAGACGCATCCAATAAAATCAACATTCGTTTCAGGAGGGCCCCCCCCCCCTACCCCAAACGAAAAAAGAACTAAGGATTTGAAAATAATAAAAACGCATATAAGCTTATAATAGACTATATTGCCACAATCAAATAAATACACTTGACATAGACTTTTTTTTTAAAGCAAGTAAACTGTTACAGTCACGGGGAGAAATTAGATGTTTATATTCTGGAATTGTAGTGTGACAAACATCATAAATTAAATATTTATGTTCCGGAATTTTAATGTCACAAATATTAGAAATTAGGTACTTATATTCTGGGATTGTAGTGTGACAAAAATCAGAAATTAGACATTTATATTCTGGAATTGTAGTGTCACAACTGGCTAGAAATTAGATATTTATATTCTGAAAATGTAGAGTGTCACAAGCATTAGAAACAAGATATTTATATTCCGAAATTTTAGCTTGACAAACATAAGAAATTATGTATTTATATTCTGGAATTGTAGTGAAACAAACATCAGAAATCAGATATTTATATTCTAGATTGGTAGTGTGTCAAGCAGAACCGAAATGACAATTTTTCGATCTGAAATTGTTGTATGCTCTTATTAAACTTCTTCTGCACTAACTCTTTCCTGTTCTAAACAACGTAAGATATATGATCATATTTTGTTTGTGAGTAAGAACCAATGCATACTGTGTTATTATACTTTTAAGTTTCGTCTGAGATTCTAGAGAAATCTGGCTAGATGTTTTCACATGCAGCACTGTGTCTAGTTCACACAAGGTTTATTCGTGAGTGCAGTGGCATCAATTCTTCATCATAAATCACAAGGAATATAGAATATTGAAAATATAACAGGAATTTGACGAAATGCATGTGATGGTTACCCTAGCAACAATACAATCGAATTAGCCTTGCCAGATTTTTCATGTATGTAAATGCTATTGAAAATTATTTTGAGCATTTTCAATTAATAAGAAACAAATGTATACGCAGCAGTTGTATGCCACTTATTTAATCTATGATGGGAATATGTGATGGAAAAAATTGCATCCTCATTAGTCTAAATTTGTTATGTCATTGGCCACATTCTGTGATGTTCTTTACGGTTGTGAATATATTTGTAATAAGTGATACTTTCATATCAATGATATATCTGTCTGTACTGTGTGTGTTAGCACTACATGACTGTAGACTAGACAGCATGTCAGTGACTAGCATTGTGTCTGTACTAACATTGTGTCTGTACCAGTATTATGTCTTTACTATAATTATGTCTGTACTAGCATTATGACTGTACTGGCACAGTACTTGTACTAGCATTATGTCTGTACTAACATTGTGTCTGTACTAGCAATGTCTGTACTAACATTGTGTCTGTACCAGTATTATGTCTTTACTATAATTATGTCTGTACTAGCATTATGACTGTACTGGCACAGTATTTGTACTAACATTGTGTCTGTACTAGCATTCTTTGTACTAACATTGTGTCTGCACTAGTCTTATGTCTGTACTAACATTGTGTCTGTACTACACTGTCTGTACAAACATTACGTCTGTACTAACAGTGTGTCTGTACTAGCACTACCTGTGCTAACAGTATGCCTGTACGAACATTCTGTCTGTACTAGCATTGTCTGTACAAACGTTATGTCTGTACAAACATTATGTCTGTACAAACATTATGTCTGTATAAACATTATGTCTGCACTAACATTATTTCTGTACAAACATTATGTCTGTACTAACATTATGTCTGTACTAACATTGTCTGTACTAACATTATGTCTGTACAAACATTATGTCTGTACAAACATTATGTCTGTACTAGCATTATCTGTACTAATATTATGTCTGTACTCACATTGTCTCTACTAACATTATGTCTGTACTAACATTGTCTGTACTAGCAGTATGTCTGTAATAACATGGTGTCTGTACTAACAGTATATCTGTACTAGCATTATGTTTGTACTGGTATTATGCATGTAACAGCACGATGTTCTTCGTACTACCTTTGTCTGTAAATACCTGTTGTTTATGCCTTGCGAACGTATTAAAAGTAGAACTGTTTTGATCATTGGGCGAAACTGGTGCACTGATAACAGGCCGGTGGGTTCAGTTGACCTTGGATTATGAAAGTGAGTACTGTAAGTATATATGCCCCAAGCGGCGCAGTATGTCTGGTTGGGTGTATAGCAATAATCGGATATGTGTTATCGGTTATTCTTCGTGTGTAGCAATAATCTGATATGTGTGACTGGATATACTTCGTGTATATCAGTAATCGGATATGTGTGATTGGCAATATTTCGTATGTAGAAATAAATGTGTCATGTGTGATTGGCTTATACTTCGTATAAAGCAATAATCTTATATGTGTGATTGGCTATATTTCGTATGTAGCAATAAGTGAGTCGCGTGTGATTGGCTACTCTTTATGCCACCAATAAGTGTGTCATGTGTGGTTGGATATACTTCGTGTGTAGCACTAATCTGTCATGTATGATTGGCTATATTTCGTGTGTAGCGATAAATGTGTCGTGTGTGATTGGCTACTCTTTATGCCACCAATAAGTGTGTCATGTGTGGTTGGATATACTTCGTGTGTAGCACTAATCTGTCATGTATGATTGGCTATATTTCGTGTGTAGCGATAAATGTGTCGTGTGTGATCGGCTACTCTTTATTTCACCAATAAGTGGGTCATGTATGATTTGATATACTTCTTGTGTAGCAATAAACTGACACTTGTAATTGGCGATTCCTCATATGTAGCAATAAATTTGACATGCGTGATTGGCTGTTTTCCATGTACAACAATAAATGTGTCATGTATGATTGGCTATTCTTCATATATATATATATATAAACCAATAAATGTGTCATGTATGATTGGCTATTCTTCACATATATATATATATATATATCAACCAATAAATGTGTCGTGCGTGATTGTATTATTGTGGAGCGCACAACGGTGAACTGCAAAGATTTTTTGTAGGAGGGGAAGTCAATAAGTAAGTCACAAATGGCTGTAGAAAAATAATTAAATATGATAACAATTTGAAACTATTTTATTTTTATACATACATTGTCCCTTTATTTCTCAACATAATTTCCACCAACATTGATGCACTTATCTCATCGTTTTATCAGTCCTCCCAAACCGGCTGCACAGAACTGCGTGCTCTGGTTTCTAAACCACGTTTTCACTTCACATTCAACTTCGGCGCCATTCGCGTCCTTGAAAAAAAATTTTTCTACCCAGCTATGCACCGCTTTACGGGACAAACATTTGTTAGCATAAACAGGAAGCATTTCCTTATGAATGGCCTTTGCAGGCAGTCTTTTTGCCCACAAAAACGCTCAACGGCACGTTGCTTTTTGGTTGTACACTATGTAAGTACATTCGCCATTTTTGTTATGCGCTACGCATGCGCATGCGCATGAGACACCTAGCACCACCTGACGAACATGAATATAAAGCTTGATGTTGCTTGTCACCTAATGACACCTGCAGACAACACCAACTACATTTACCAGCCATCCCAAAGAACTGTGTGACTTACTTATTGACTCGCCATCGTATGTCACAGATTATCTTCATGCAACTGCTTCTTCTTCTTTCGTTCGCCTAAAATATGTTTATAACTGCAATGTTGTCTCTTGTATGAATCTAACAGTCTTTTTTAGTTCATTCAGCGGTCCATAGAGTTTATCTTCCACTGTTGTCTCTCTAGGCCAGAAGGTTCGCCTGGATATGTTGTAGTTTGGGCAATCCTGGAGTATGTGCTCTGCTGTCTGCGACGCCAAACCACATGTGCACATGGCTGAGTCACCAATCTTGAATTTTGTATACATGTGGTTGCGTAATCTATTGTGTCCTGTTCTGAGGCGCAGAAGAATGACCTGTTCTGGTCTGTCCATAACGTGGTAGTCGTCTTGAGTAAGGTTTGGTGGCCTTCTGACTGATTTGATCATTCTTTTCTTTTGGTGGTATGTAATAGGCACATCTGGTTGTTCTTCTTGTGCTCCTTCCTTAGCCAATCGATCAGCTCTGTCGTTTCCGGGGATTCCACAGTGGGATGGTATCCACTGTATGGTGATCTTACTGCTGATTTCGATAAGAAATTTGAGACAAGAGTCTCACTCCAGAAGAGACACATTGATGTCAAGCATGAGTTGTCCGACTTGACGACTGCTAGAAACGACACGAGAACCGGTGAACAGGCACATACATTATTTGATGAGTCATCGGAATATTGTTTTGTGAGAAAGGTGAAGACAAGACATGCTTCGGGCAGAGTGGCAGTCTTTAATTCAACGATCACAATATAGATCATCTGTTGGATTCCCCCCCCCCCCCAGGATATTCTGATGTGGTGGGAAACGAGCAGGCTGGCAGACTGGCTGGGTCTGGACTGCTCGGTGATTTATTGATGCGTGATAAGGTGGATGTGTTCGAGCCGTATGGGATCGTGTGTCTATAATGTTGACGAACAGATGGATCGTCACGGCCTGGAGGTATCTTGCAGATAGTGACCAAAGGATCCAGCAGACACTCAGAACTCAAACGGACACATAATCAGACTGCTACTGTTGCCATGAGTTGCCATGGCTGTTGAAAATCAGGACGGGAATGCCCCAAGTGCTGTGATGTCGGTCTGGACTCCATTCAAGTTAACAGTTGTTGAAATTATGAGGAAGAAATCCGAGCGTCCATGGAATGTCTGGCTTGCAATGAAGCTAGTTAATTTTGGTGGCATGTGTGGGTTGTTTTCAAAGGTTCATACATTGGGCCTCTGTGAAATTAAAACAATTGTCCTTATTACTGAACTAGGTCAGCTGCTCATGCCGCCTGGGAAGGCACTATTTGAGGCTGGTCGTTTTAACAAAAACTGTGTTTCCTGTTGACCTGGCTGTAGGTTTGAAATATTTTATTGAAAAACAAAAATAGTTGCATGTCCTTTAACTGAAGTCGCAATTAACTCTAGAATGTATTGCCTATTTGTGATGTTTTAGACAATTTTGCTTTCAGTAGTTTGTCCTGACTTTCTTAACAGCCTATCTATACCATAGTGAAAATCAACGCAAAGCGATTTCTCCCAGATGGCCTGGGGCTGACTTTGAACCCGATATGACGGAAACTGCGATGACTGTCTCTACCCCACGGAGCTTTTCGTATAGTCATATATGAGGTCAACATGGCCGAATAGATAAGAGAGCTCGATCTTAAACTTCCGGTGTGCTGATGCCAAGGTAGAGGGTTCAACCCTTACACCGGTCAATTGAACTAAAATGTTGACTTATCGTCCTTGACTTGGGTACGTCAGTTACAAGTACCTCAGATGTCGGAGTGGGTTCGCCTGATAGCGAAGGACACTGGTAATAGGGAAAGCTAATCCACACGTAAACATAAGTCCAGTGCACTCTCCAGTAGTGGTAACTACTAAGGGTAGTATGGCGTGTATGGACTACGCTTGAATTCAAAGCGAAATAGCCATGTACGCAATCAAAACACGTTTGACACCAAAACTATTAGGACATCATAGACTGGAAACCTGTAAGAACATGGAAACATTCAGATACAAAATCTAGACCCTTGAAGTACCACGATCGCTTTCTCGGCTTTTCAGCTAAGATCAAAGTTAGGATGCGGTCATCCGAATGACGCAAATGGAACTTCATGGGGCGGCTCTTGTCCCCAGGGAACCTTGAGCCCTGAACAATTATTTAAAAAACCCTAGACCTTAAGGTGATTGTTTTACAAGAATATTTTGACCTCATAGTTCCCGCTTTAAAATGTTGACCCTTAGCATTGGAACTCCCACTAAGAGGTACCTACAGGCAGCCACAACAGACTCTATCGAAGCCCTAGAGCAGTGGTTCTCAACCTTTTTTGGCCCATGCACTCCTTCACCATATGTACAGAATGTCATCTCTCCCCCTTTAATATTTCCTCCCTATACCCCCCTCCCTACGCACCTACCTAGTATAAGTAAAAATAGAAGCTAACTTTAATAACACATACTACAACAAGTCTAGATGTCGACATAACACGTGATTTGCGGGTCTATTTACATTATAAAACGAATTTCAGAAGAGCGAGAAGTACAGAACTCTAAAGTATGGAGGGAAAAACAATATCAAGTAATCGGTTCTTGTATTAACGTGATCTTTATGTAATCTTAATTCCCCCCCCCCCCGGAAACCCTAAAATCCTCCGGGGGCGGGGGGGGGGGGGATTCGAGACCGGTTGAGAACCACTGCTCTAGAGATTCCCTCAGTCTGCTTTGTGAAGCCAAGAGAGAGAATTGAACTTTTTGAATTGAATTGAACTTTATTTTAAAAGGGTTACAAAGAGAGAATGAGAGAATGAGAGAGAAACTGACAACCCACATAAGACAACGTATCGGTTAAATTTATCTTTCTCTCCTAACCAGTTATCTTGTTCCATTTAGTTACATTGCCGGCTCTATGCTGAAGGGGTTACGAATGCAATTCTCAATCCCGCATTCCGAGTTCGAAACACAGCTGCTGGCTATTTGGGCGCGAACCACCTTGTGTTGGTTTACATCCACAGGTAGGAGTGCCGGTCGTTCAGAAAGAAATGGCAAACTACTTGCCCAGGAATCACAAACATTAAAAAATGCTGGATTTGACTGCTACTTCCTGTAAGGGTTATTGAATTAACTTTTATGTTTGTTTTAATTACTTTACCTGACAGGTTTTATTTTAATTCCTGAACCAGACTTTTAATATGATAGTTTTTGGAACAATTGTAATTAAGGCATGTGTGTGTTGTGTGGCATAATCAATGAGCTTCTAGTGAGCTATTTGGTAAATAATGAGTTAGTTTGTAAGTTATGTGTGATGTTTGAGCACAGTTCCCTCCCTTCTATGCTGCCCGTTATTCCCCGCTGTTCAAAGGCCCTCAACCGACTCAGACATCCTGTCTTTTACTACATGCTACAGCTTCCTGCGTGTTCTCCCCATATCAATCTCTGTCGCTAATTATCTTCTCTATGTTTTTTTTTTTTTAAGATTTCTCTCTAATTCGTCTGCTCTGTTGGTTCCAGAAAAAAAAATATTAAATGTTCTGCTACAAGGGGATTTCAAAAGTAAACCATACATATTTAATTTTTTTTTTTTGGGGGGGGGGGGGGGGGTGTGTGTGGTGTGTGTGTGTGTGTGTGTGTGTGTGTGTGTGTGTGTTAATACATTTTGAAGAAAAAAAAAAGTAAAGAACTAATGTATCATTTATCGATGTAGTCACCACTGCATTCAATGCAAGTCCTCCATCGCCGATAAAGTGCTTGGATTCCTGTTGAAAAATCGACTCTGAGGTCATCGACTACTCAGTATGCCTGGCCCGGTCGTGAACAGTCTGTCACAGAAGTCACGCCGTTTTTACTATTCCTACTCCACTCATACACACAGACGTGCATCACTGTACTAGACCTACATTCGCAAATGAATTTCTACATATTTCACCCTTTTACTGATAAAAAAAAAATGGGTAACAGCACGATGCTCCTCTTTGTTGCGTGTAAAAAGTGGGGCGGCCATCTTTAAACTGTACTTATGACGTCACCGTGTTCGTCTGCATCGTGATGTCTCGTGATTAACACTCTTGGCATCCTTAACAACAATATTGACAGGTTACAGGACAATGGCATGGTCAGTGTACTTTCTTTCACATTTTTAAGGTTTTCATGTGAATCCCCCTCAAATTATCAAATTGTCTCAATGTTGGTCCCAGACAGTGCCAGCGTAATTACCTTACCTCTTGATTTTCAAGAATCTGCATGGTTCTCTCCCCAAACTCCACACTGGTGATTCTGGAGATGTGGTTTTTATAGAAGAGTGGAAGTGCCGTGGACGGATGGAAAGGGTGGCGAAGATATCTCGAGAGGGGTTGACTCACTGGGAGAGCTGGTTGATCGCATCGAAAGAGGACAGTCCACATTCTTTGGGTATTTCATGAGACGAGGTGAAAGGGGGGAGGGGGGTGTGACTGGAGTATGTCTTCGCAGCGGGGAGGGGAGGTTGGAGGAGATGAAGTAGGGGAGAGAGAGAGGGGGGATGCTGATGGTTTGACGTCATGGTATGAAGGTTCATCGGTATGAGGCTCGTGCTATGCGTACCATGTCAAGTGTTGTTTGTGAGGCTCAAGCTATAAGAATTGTGCCCAGTGCTGTGTGTGAGGCTCGCGCTATGGGTACCACCTCAAGTGTTGTGTGTGAGACTCAAGCTATGAGAATTGTGTCAAGTGGTGCGTGTGAGGCTCATGCTACGGGTACCATGTCAAGTGTTGTGTGTGAGGCTCAAGCTTTGAGAATTGTGTCCAGTGCTGTGTGTCAGGCTCAAGCTATGAGAATTGTGTCCAGTGCTGTGTGTGAGGCTCAAGCTATGAGAATTGTGTCCAGTGCTGTGTGTGAGGCTCAATCTATGAGAATTGTGTCCAGTGCTGTGTGTGAGGCTCATGCTATGGATACCATGTCAAGTATTGTGTGTGGGGCTCAAGTTATGAGAATTGTGTCCAGTGCTGTGTGTGAGGCTCAAGCTATGAGAATTGTGTCCAGTGTTGTGTGTGAGGCTCAAGCTATGAGAATTGTGTCCAGTGCTGTGTGTGAGGCTCAAGCTATGAGAATTGTGTCCAGTGCTGTGTGTGAGGCTCAAGCTATGAGAATTGTGTCCAGTGCTGTGTGTGAGGCTCAAGCTATGAGAATTGTGTCCAGTGCTGTGTGAGGCTCAAGCTATGAGAATTGTGTCCAGTGCTGTGTGTGAGGCTCAAGCTATGAGAATTGTGTCTAGTGCTGTGTGTGAGACTCGCGTTATGGGTACCACCTCAAGTGTTGTGTGTGAGGCTCAAGCTATGAGAATTGTGTCCAGTGCTGTGTGTGAGGCTCAAGCTATGAGACTTGTGTCCAGTGTTGTGTGTGAGGCTCACGCTATAGGGATTATGTCAAGTGTTGCATGTGAGGCATATGTTATGGGGATTATGTCAAGTGGTGTGTGTAATGCTCATACTATGGGCATTATGTCAAGTGTTGTGTGTGAGGGTATACGTATCACATCAATTATTGTGTTTGAAGTCCACACTCTGTGTATCATGTCAAGAGTCCTGTGTGAGGCTTGAATTCTGTATCTACTGTCAAGAATCATGTTTGAGGCTTGCACTCAGGGTATCATGCCAAGTGCGACGCTCACACAATGGATATCCAGTAAAATGGTGTGCTAGAAGCTCATATTATTAGTAATTATGGGTATCATGTGTGTGTGATGTTCATGTTATGGATATCATTCTCAGTGACGTGTCTGAGGCTTGCAATCTTTATCTGCTATGAAGAGTTGTTATTGAGGCTTACTTCCTGAATAACATTTAAGATGTATGTCTGATGCTAAAGTTTCAGTCTCCTGTCCAGTGTTTTGTGTGAGGCTTTTGCTGGGTAGACGCAATAAATTGTAGAAGGGTAACGCACTTGAATATTCTGTCAGTTGTTGCATTTGAGGCTCGAACGCGGGATATCTTGCCACATCCTGTCTGGGGCTCAGATCTGGATATGCTATCTAGTGTTGTATTTGAGTCGTGCATTCTAAATATATGTAAAGTGTTGTGTCTTATGCTCACGCTGTATATCCTGTCATTTGTTGTATGAGCTCACACTATGTATGTCTTACAGAATATTGTGTATGAGGCTAACATTATGTATATCTTATAGATAGAATGTTGTGTGCGAGGCTCATACTCCATAGTTTATAGAACTGTGTGACCTAGGTTCACGCTATGTGTATTTTATAGAATAATTCGTGTGAGGCTCACACTCCGTTTGTCTGGCAAAATATTATGTGATGTTCATACTCTATATGTCTGAAAGAATATTGTGTGAGGCTCACACTCTGTATATCTGATATAATATTGTGTGAAGCTCATACTCTGTATATCTGATAGAATATTATGTGTGAGGCTGACACTGTGTATCTATTAGAGAATTTTGTGTGTGTGTGTGTGTGTGTGAGAGAGAGAGAGAGAGAGAGAGAGAGAGAGAGAGAGAGAGAGAGAGAGAGAGAGAGAGAGAGAGAGAGAGAGGCTTACACTCTGTGTATCTTAAATAATATATATTATGAGGCTCACACTGTGTATCTTATATTTGAGCCCACTCTTTGTACATCTGACAGAATGATGTCTGCAAGGCTCACTCTGCACTCCTATACAATTTCGTGCATGCGGCTTGCATGTGGAGTAAACAGGCGCTCAATATACTCTTGTCAACTGATGTGTGTGAAACGAAAGCACAGAAAACCCAGCCCAACTGCATGTTTTAAGCTTTCACTGTGGATTCAGTGTTCACAATGGATTCAGTGTTTACAATGGATTCAGTGTTCACTATGAATTCATTGTTCACTGTGGATTCAGGAGTTAATTATTCAGCGTGAAATGAAATGCACATCTTGTGTGAGTCGTACACGTTGAATATCTTGTGAAAGAGTTATAGGGCTCTCAGATAGCCTGTTCAGTGTGCACATGGGGGTCACTTTCTCGATGTTCACCCCTGTGTTGTTCAAGAGAATCTCACGATGGCTGAATTTAACTACCACCTGATATTCAGTCAAATGTGATATTCAGTTAGCCGCTACACGCTGCGGGAATTGCTGAGGAGGGGATCCAAGCACTTATGGACTGAATGGTTCGATGTGCAGTGAGGATGATCTGTCGACTAACTGATATTCAGTCAAGTGTACTTCCTTATATTCAGTCAAGTGCACGACCTAATAGTCAGTCAAGTGTGATATTCAGTCAAGTGTACGACCTGACATTCAGTCAAGTGTGATATTCAGTCAAGTTTACGACCTGATATTCGGTCAGGTGTATGACCTGATAGTCAAGTGTACAACCTGATATTCAATCACGTGTTAAATTAGTCGCATAGCCTTTACAAGACGTCGCACTCCACCCCAGCATTTATTTATTTTGGCTGTATGTTATTTCTTGCCAAGTTTATGTTCAGTAGTTTGCCATTTCTTTCTGAATGACCAGCACGCATATCATTTATAGAAACCAACGCAAGGCGGTCTGCTTCCAAATCGCCAGCTGATGTATTTCGAAAGCGGTGTGCGTATTACGAATAGCGCTCGTAACTCCTTCACCACACAGCGAGTCAATTATATGACCTAATATTCTGCATGTCACATGACAGATGGGGTTAACTGACTGGATATCGTGTCGAGTGTAGTTTTTTTTTTTTTTAGGGGTACTTGCAATTTACGTCCCCAAGTCAAGGACGATATGTCAATATTTTAGTCCGATTGTCCGGTGTAGAGGTTGAACCCGTTACCTCGGCATCAGCACACGGGTGTAGTGTACAAGGCTTACAATCTGGTTAGTCTGTTCACCACTTACACGAGGTTCGAACTCTGATTATGTTGTCAAGTGTTTGAATTATGTGACTTACACTCTGAATTACCGTTAGTATGCCTTGCATTGTGGCCATCCTGAACACTTTTGTATAAGACTACAGTGCAGGGGTCCCAAGAAATCCTGTGTTCAAGCTTTGCTATGATCATGCTTATTCTTATCACATACCAAACTACAATACAACAGCACATAAACATATTCACAAGTATTGGTTGGCGCTCAGAGAAGCAGAAAAAAGAAATAGAAATTAGAGGACACAATAGACAATATACAAATTGAAATCTGTAGTTATCACACCGAGAATTGAACCTGTCACTTTCAAATGATCAAAAAGCCTTGCTTCAGGAACAAAGTATACATGGCAACTCAACATGTGCTTCGTACCATGGCCAAAACTACATGTGCTTCATAACATGGCCAACTCGACATGTTCTTTGTAACATGGCCAACTCGACATGTTCTTTGTAACATGACCAACTCGACATGTTCTTTGTAACATGGCCAACTCAACATGTTCTTTGTAACATGGCCAACTCAACATGTTCTTTGTAAATTGGCCAACTCGACATATTCTTTGTAACATGGCCAACTCGACATGTTCTTTGTAAATTGGCCAACTCGACATGTTCTTTGTAAATTGGCCAACTCGACATGTTCCTTGTAACATGGCCAACTCGACATGTTCTTCGTAACATGGCCAACTCGACATGTTCTTTGTAACATGGCCAATTCGACATGTTCTTTGTAACATGGCCAACTCGACATGTTCTTTGTAAATTGGCCAACTCGACATGTGCTTTGTAACATGGCCAACTCGACATGTTCTTTGTAAATTGGCCAACTTGACATGTTCTTTGTAACATGACCAACTCGACATGTTCTTTGTAAATTGGCCAACTTGACATGTTCTTTGTAACATGACCAACTCGACATGTTCTTTGTAAATTGGCCAACTCGACATGTTCTTTGTAACATAGCCAACTCAACATGTTATTTGTAACATGGCCAACTCGACATGTTCTTTGTAACATGGCCAACTTGACATGTTCTTTGTAACATGGCCAACTCAACATGTTCTTTGTAACATGGCCAACTTGACATGTTCTTTGTAACATGGCCAACTCGACATGTTCTTTGTAAATTGGCCAACTCGACATATTCTTTGTAACATGGCCAACTCGACATGTTCTTTGTAACATGACCAACTCGACATGTTCTCTGTAACATGGCCAACTCAACATGTTCTTTGTAACATGACCAACTCGACATGTTCTTTGTAACATGACCAACTCGACATGTTCTTTGTAACATGGCCAACTCAACATGTTCTTTGTAACATGGCCAACTCGACATGTTCTTTGTAAATTGGCCAACTTGACATGATCTTTGTAACATGACCAACTCAACATGTTCTCTGTAACATGGCCAACTCAACATGTTCTTTGTAACATGGCCAACTCGACATGTTCTTTGTAACATGACCGACTCGACATGTTCTTTGTAAATTGGCCACCTCAACATGTCCTTTGTAACATGGCCAACTCGACATGTTCTTTGTAACATGGCCACCTCGAAGTGTTCTTTGTAACATGGCCAACTCAACATGTTCTTTGTAACATGGCCAACTCAACATCTTCTTTGCAACATGGCCAACTCGACATGTTCTTTGTAATATGGCCAACTCGACATGTTCTTTGTAACATGGCCAACTCGACATGTGCTTTGTAACATGGCCAACTCGACATGTTCTTTGCAACATGACCAACTCGACATGTTCTTTGTAACATGGCCAACTCGACATGTTCTTTGTAACATGGCCACCTCGACATGTTCTTTGTAACATGGCCAACTCAACATGTGCTTTGTAACATGGCCAACTCGACATGTTCTTAGTAACATGACCAAATCGACAAGTGCTTCGTAACATGACCAAATCGACAAGTGCTTCGTAACATGACCAAATCGACAAGTGCTTTGTAACATGACCAAATCGACAAGTACTTTGTAACATGACCAAATCGACAAGTGCTTCGTAACATGACCAAATCGACACATGCTTCATAACATGGCCAATACCACACAAGAGTTGGTCATGCCGCGATGTACACCTAGCTTCTGCAACGCAGTCATTATTTGGAGATGACAGGTTCGAATCCCCATATATTAATGATAGCTTTCAAATGTTCTATTGTCTAACATGTCCCCTAATCTGTACTTCTTTCTTCTGCTTCTATGAAAGGCAATCAATACTTATGAATGTGTTTATAAGCTGTCTTAGTGGCCTCAAGCATTGTGCAATAATTGATATTTCTGTGTAAAATGTCAAAACCAGGGAACTGGAGACAGCCAAGTGTGTAGGATGCCGTGTTATATATGCCCTTGTGTATGTCATTCAAATCACGTTGTATGTCTTGATCCAGGCTGACTATAGCATTTGGATCCATATATTGTACTCGATGTTATATAAAGAACAAATTATTTTGCTTTAGCAACCTATTTATTCCACGAACTACAAGTGTTGGTATATTGACGTGTTGAGATGTGATGCTAATATATGGCAATGGAAGAGGAGTCTAACGCGCATGAACTCCAATGTATTTATAGAGTGTTTGGTAAACATTTTATTGTATTTTGTTCATGTTTGATTCATTATATTTTTAAACAGAGATCTGTGTTTTTATATAAACTGTAACGAGCATAGTGTTATTAAATGTCATTCCTGAATGGTGATATGGCTTGTTATGATTTGATACTTGTTATTCTTAAAGTTGTTTAAAGGCAGGAGGATAGGCTTCATTGCGCTGGGTTATATCCCATATGGCTCGGTCTCTTTATGCAGTGCAGCCTGCCGAAAACGTTGGAAAAAATACTATTTCCAAAACTTCAACGACGGACACACACACATTCCCCCCCCCCCTCCCCCCCCCCCCCCCAGTGGTTGATGAGAAAATTGCACTCCCGAACCAAATGTCGGATCCCAGAATCGAAGCTATAACCTTTGGAGCACGAGGCATACAGTTTAGCCCTATTTGTATGCATTGTCTATGAAAGAGTGGAAACCGCCAAAGTGCACTGACGAGAGAGATGTGTAAAATGTAGATGGTCGACACAGCCTACAATGGGAATTAGAAAATACCTTGGGTAGTAAAGGCAGCCAGTGTGATACTGATCACATGACCCACTGAGTGCTGATTGGTTTAAACAAATAAGGAGCTAGAATAATATACCCAATACTTTTCAAGACGTACACAAAGGTTCTTTACTTACTTCACTCTCAATGAGTATATTAGTAATGTCAAAGGAGTCAATTACAAGAGTTTTGAAGTGCTGAACAGTCTGTGCTGTTGTGTGGATGTGAAACGTGGACAATGAGCAGACAAGCTGAAAAACATCTGATGGCAGTGAATATTGGTTTCTGAGGAAAATGGAAAGAATGCCATGGACATTAAAGACAGAAAAACGAACGAGCAAGTCCTGCAAGAAACAGATGAAAACCGTAAATTGACTAGAGAAATTAGACGTAGACAGTCACAATTTTTTGGGCACATTATTTGAAGAAATAAACTAGAGAACTAGATGAAAGCTGGCAAGATTGAAGGGAAAAGGAGAAAATATCTGATGGCTTGGCCACATGACATGGTTGTTACAATAACACAGAGCTGATCCACAACTCTGCTGACTGCGTGAGATGGCAAAACATGCCGCCCATGCTTATCTGCATGGCACATGATGATGATAAGCAATGGACATATATGTCTCAAATGTTAACTAATGCTGAACTCATGTGACAACCAAGCAGTGAATCAAGGATTCACGTCAGGAATAATGAGCCCAGTCTCAGATAGAAACAGTGAATGAGATCAGAAAGTTAAACGTAAAGCCCACCCAAAACTTATTCAGAGAAGATGATAAATGACAGAAAAAGAGAAATAAAAACTATAACAACGGAAATGAGATTCCTGAAAATAATACTCATGTATCAAGAAGGCAGAAAATCAGAAATGATGAAATCAGTGAGGGTTATAGCAGCGTTAAATCCATTAGAAAAAAAGCAAGTTAAATTGTTCGGTCATCTAACTAGGCTACCATCTGACAGTATACCACAGCAAGCAATGATGTACAGACCACATGGAACCAGAAGAAGAGTCCGACCATGTAAATGATGGACAAAGGGAATAACCGAGTCTATGGTAATCTCGATATATGAAGCCCATAAATGGGCGCTCTCCTGCCGTTTATGCTTTACCTCGACACTGCAAGGTACAAGAGGAATGAGATGTGATGATGAGATAAAAGAAGCGGCAAGAACATGTCACATTTGAAACTGAATGACAAGATATCTGTGATCATATTTTCACATGATCAAGCCATCAGAGAAACAACAGAGAGTTGTTTATTACAACATACATTGTTTGACTAGACAAACAGCATGCCCAATGTATTGGACATAAGATAAATACTTATAAAGCAAAAGTGATATTAATTTTCAAGAAATCCCAAGCACGAATATTAAAAATGAAGGAAAACCAGTCGAACAAGTGTAGAAATGTCCAGGTCTGATTAAATTATTACAATGGTGGGTGTGAATCTCAGTTAAAATCTACCATTGTAATAACAAAAAAGGCATTTGGTTGAAACGACATTTCAACATCAAGCAACATCCATGCAAGTCATATCTGATCTGCAGCACTATACGGCTCTGAAACATGAACTCCAAAGTTAGTTGAAAAACCTTTATAGGATGTTGCAGTCAACCCCAGTATTTCTTGCCTGTTTGTGATTTCTCAGCTAGTTTACATTCAATAGTTTGCCACTGCTTTCAAGAAAAGATGAAAAGGACTTGTAAGTTTTTAAGATATGGTGTTATCAAAGGATGTAAAGAGTCAACCGAACCGAAAAATGTTCGAATGAGAACCTTTAAACGATGCAGAGTTGAGTTTAAAACAGACAAACAATATTTGTCAATTTGTTTAGTTACAAATTAAGTCACAGTCTTTAACTGAAATTACTACTAGGACTAATCCAGCAAAACAGAATAAGAGAATACTGAAGACAGAACTAACAACATAAGCCTACGTAGAGCTGCAGACAGTGGCTGAAAATAAAGCAGAGTTAAGGGATATGATCAGACAACTTCAACACAAGCCTTGAGACTGTTCAGCCTGATGCTGATATATATGTTTGTCAGGAAGCTGCTGGGGGTTCCTTCCTTGTTCGTGAGACTGCATTCATGTAAAAGCTGACATGAGACGACAGTAGGTACGAACATTTACCCAGACACTAGTATTTGAGCATGTCTTGGCTTTATCAAGATGAGAAATGAAATGCTGTAACTGCAGCAAAGTTGTAAATACAATAATATGAATAAATCTAAAATAAGGAAAAGTGGAAAACGTAAGCTTTACATGAACGCGATTACAAGTGAGAAAATTGACGTTTTCTTTTATTTTGGGGGTCGAAGCTTTTCAAGCCGCAATATTCTTTGTCCTTGTGATCATGTTCTAGTTAAGGTGTCGCTTTGCACTTTATTGCTGATTTATTCATTATATTGGGATGATATCAGCATGCAGGACACCAACATAAACAATGACCCGACACATCTATCCAATGTCCAGGGACACCAACATA
Source organism: Cepaea nemoralis (assembly GCA_014155875.1). Lineage (NCBI taxonomy): Eukaryota > Metazoa > Mollusca > Gastropoda > Stylommatophora > Helicidae > Cepaea > Cepaea nemoralis. Next base: position 248,220 of record JACEFZ010000659.1, read on the forward strand.
AACTATGGCACGACACAGTCATCTATCCAATGTCCAGGGACACCAACTTAAACTATGACACGACACAGTCATCTATCCAATGTTCAGGGACACCAACATAAACAATGACCCGACACAGTCATCTATCCAATGTCCAGGGACACCAACATAAACAATGACCCGACACAGTCATCTATCCAATGTCCAGGGACACCAACATAAACTATGACACGACACAGTCATCTATCCAATGTCCAGGGACACCAACATAAACTATGACCCGACACAGTCATCTATCCAATGTCCAGGGACACCAACATAAACTATGACACAACACAGTCATCTATCCAATGTCCAGGGACACCAACATAAACTATGACACGACACAGTCATCTATCCAATGTCCAGGGACACCAACACAAACTATGACATGACACAGTCATCTATCCAATGTCCAGGGACACCAACATAAACAATGACATGACACAGTCATCTTTCCAATGTCCAGGGACACCAACATAAACTATGACACGACACAGTCATCTATCCAATGTCCAGGGACACCAACATAAACTATGACACGACACAGTCATCTATCCAATGTCCAGGGACACCAACATAAACTATGACCCGACACAGTCATCTATCCAATGTCCAGGGACACCAACATAAACTATGACACGACACAGTCATCTATCCAATGTCCAGGGACACCAACATAAACAATGACATGACACAGTCATCTATCCAATGTCCAGGGACACCAACATAAACTATGACACGACACAGTCATCTATCCAATGTCCAGGGACACCAACATAAACTATGACCCGACACAGTCATCTATCCAATGTCCAGGGACACCAACATAAACTATGACACGACACAGTCATCTATCCAATGTCCAGGGACACCAACATAAACTATGACACGACAGTCATCTATCCAATGTCCAGGGACACCAACATAAACTATGACACGACACAGTCATCTATCCAATGTCCAGGGACACCAACATAAACAATGACATGACACAGCCATCTATCCAATGTCCAGGGACACCAACATAAACTATGACACGACACAGTCATCTATCCAATGTCCAGGGACACCAACATAAACTATGACACGACACAGTCATCTATCCAATGTCCAGGGACACCAACATAAACTATGACCCGACACAGTCATCTATCCAATGTCCAGCTTCTGAATAATGTCATAGAGACAGGTCAGTATTGTTGAATGGATAAGAGCATTCAATCTTAAACTTCCAGTGAGCTGATGCCGAGGCAATGGGTTCAACCTCTACACTGGTCAGTTGGACTAAAATGTTTTCTCCTCCATGACTTGGGGATATACATTACAAGTACCTCAGGAGTTAGAGTGGGTTCGCCTGATGGCGAGGGACTTCGGTAATAGGGAAAGCTAATCCACAAACAAAAATCAGTCCATTGATGCTAGAAAGTCACATGTGTATGGACTACACTTGATTTCAAAGTTAGCAAATGCAAAATTGAAAAAAGTGGTCACAGAGACAGGCTGCAGGTTCTCGGACAATACCCAGACATATCCACTGTTGGTGAAACCTTGAGGCCACTACTGAAGTAGTATGAGAAATACATACACTGGTATTGATAGTCACTCATAGAAATAGAAGAATGAAGTAGAGATTAGAGGACAAACTAGAGAATATAAACATTGAATGTTATAGTCACCATAGCGGGAATTGCATTCAACAGTCCTGTCTAACAAAGAGCAGTGGTAAGAATTGACAAACAGTTGGGAACTTTTCAAAACATTAAACAAGATCAGCTCAATTTGCACAGCAAAATAATAATGAGATCCACACAAGAAATGCCATGTTTGCCTGCGTTATGCTGATGACATGGTTCTGGTTGTTAAAAATTAAACAGTTTCGAGCAATGATAGATGTTGCAACAGAAAGTCAAAACAAAGGACTGAATAACAGAACAAATGGAAGCAATGGTTATTACAAAGAAAAAGTGTATATCCAAATACAACATCACAGTGAATGGAATCAGTCTGAAACAAGTCAATGTATTTAATTATTAGGGTACTTTTATAACAGCAACGGAAGATGTATTCAGGCAGATAAATGCAGAAAAGCCCAAGCAAGGCCAGTATTTCAACAGATGTAGACTATCCTCTGCAAGGAAAAGAGTTTTTGAGAATTATACTGAGTTCATCCTTATGTACAGAAGCAAATCATGGACAATCAGCAGATAAGTGAGGAATTATGTGGAGGCTATGAAGATGTGGTTTTATAGACGATTGAAGAGAACACTCATTCAGTAGCATGTCCTTTGCAGAAGCTCGCTCCCATAACCTTCCGGAAAACTTCGTGGTCATAAGCAAGATGTCCCATGTCTAATACGCCCATCTGGAGATCATCCGCCACATCCTGCACCCATCTTCTCTGTGGCCTTCCTCTTCCTCTCTTCCCAGGCATATACCCCTCCATTATTGTTCTCTCTAAACTTTCGTGACGTTTCAAGTCATCACAATATTTCAATTTTCTTTATCGTCTTTAGCAACCAACCTTCTTCAATATTCAGATCTTGCCATATGGATGCATGTGTTCTTTTCTGTATCTGATATTATTAGAAACCGTCTATAACATTTATATTCAAAGGCATTTATGCGCTGTTCAGCTTGTTTAGCAAGTGTCCAGATTTCACAAGCGTTTGTTGCAATGGGAAAGATGCATGCTCTTAAAAATCTAATTTTTGGTCTATCTGTCCCACGCCATAAATTATTCAGTTGTTTTAGTTTTTGAAGAACAATAGATATTTGTCTTTTAATTTCTTTCATTGTGTCACCATTTTTGGTAATTAATGACCGAAGATATTCTAAATTTTCCACTACCTCCAACTGTTCCTCATTAACATATATTTCTTTCTCCATAGTAGTTTTATCTGTACACATTATCTTTGTTTTTGCTATATTGAGATATAGGTTGTGATTTTCACTATTCTTTTGGGTTTAGGTTATTAGTGTTTCTATACCATTCTGTGATGTGGATAGTAATACTGTATCATCAGCATTTCAAATCTCTGGTATTTCATGACCACCAATATTCAGGGCATCATATTGCTCCTCATCTCTGACATTTCTCATTATATATTTTTGGCATACAGGTTAAACAAATAGGGGGACAGCACACAGCTCTGACAGACTCCTTGCTTGATGTCAAACCAATCTGATGTTTCGCCATCCATTCTAACTGCTGCTTGTTGGTCTAGAGAGAGCATTTTTATGAGTTATACTACATGTGATGGAAAGCACATATTCCTCGTTTTCCTAAAGTTTCTGATGTTGTACACAGTCAAATGCCTTAGAATAATCCACAAAACATGAGAATAGGTTTACATTAAATTCTCTACACTTCTCTATTATTAAACATATGTTGTGTATGTGATCTTGTTATTCTTCTTCTTCTTCTTTCATCCGGAGTTTTTTTTCGGATGTGATTGCGTTGTGCCTGTTTACAGCAGAGCTGCGTTCTTGCGCCGTTAGGCCGACACATCCGACTTCTGCGGGCATTTGTTGTGCGGGTTAACCTTCCCGGGGTTATTCTTCCTTGTCTAAATCCAGCTTGAACCACATTAATATCTTCTTCCATTTTCTTACAAAGTCTTCCCATTATGATTTTAGTAGCATTTTACTTGCAAGAGAACAATGGACGGATATAAATAGCAATGAAGATATCTCACAAGAAGTATAATCACAACTGGTTACTGGCATGAGATGAAGACAATCCACACTCTTTGGGCAAGGCATGAGATGGGAAAGCTGGAGTGTGTTGTCCCAAAGGGAAGATTGGAGAGAAAGGTTGGATTGTGAAATAGCTACAACATAGAAAATCTTAGCTAAGAAGAATCAGCAGTAGCACAGAACAAAAATAATAAGGTGGAAAAGAAGCAGTAGTATAGCAGCAGAAGAATAATGTTTATCCGCTTTGAACTCAAGCGTAGTCTATACACATGCTAAAATGTGTAGTGCACTGGACTGATTTGTATGTGTGGATTAGCTTTGTTTATTACCAGCGTCCCATGCCATCAGGTGAAGCCACTCTAACTTCTGGGGTACATGTACAGAGAGAGAGAGAGAGAGACAGAGAGAGAGAGAGGCAGAAAGGGAGAGAGACAGAGAGAATGTGATAGACAAAGTGAGAGTTAAGACAAAGAGAGGGGAGGAGAGAAAGTGACAGACAGACAGAGAGGGAGAGAGAGTGAGAGAGAGAGAGAGAATGTGAGAGAGAAAGTGAGACACAGACAAAGAGAGAGGGGGGGGGGGGGGGGAAGTGATAGACAGAGTGAGACAGACAGACAGAGAGAGGGGGAGAGAGAGAATGTGAGAGACAGACAAAGGGAGAGGGGGAGAAAGTGAGAGACAGAGTGAGAGAGTGTGACAGACAGACAGAGAGAGGGGGAGAGAGACAGAGAGAGAATGTGAAAGACAAAGTGAGAGACAGGCAAAGAGAGAGGGGGAGAAAGTGAGAGACAGACAGAGAGAGGGGGATAGAGTGAGAGACAAAGAGAGATGGGGGGGGGGGGGGGAGTGAGAGACAGAGTGAGATAGTGTGACAGACAGACAGAGAGATACAGACAGAGAGAGGGGTTGGGGGATGTGAGAGTGTGAGACATAAAGAGACAGAGAGAGAGAGAGAGACACACAGAGTGAGAGAGAGACAGAGAGAGAGTGAAAGAGTATGAGAGACATAAAGAGACAGAGGGAGAGAGATAGACAGAGAGAAGGGAGAGAATGAGAGACACAGAGAGGGGGAGACAGTGAGACACAAGAGAGAGAATGAGTTTGCACGTGTTAGTGCAAATGAAGGGTTTGGAGAGAGACTAGAAATACAACAATTCAGCCACGATTAAAATGCATGCCACTGGCTCTAAATACAAGAATAATTCTGGGTGAGGGAGAAATCTCACAAGTGAGTGACCAAACTCTGGACAACATTTGTCACAGCTGTTACTTGTTAAAGACAGCCTTAAATGAAAATGGTAAGCATGGTTTCAATCCTAGGACCTCTAGGTCATGGGCCTAGCCTGCTACACCATTCTTATCTCTGAATAATTGGCCCAAACAAATGACAATTATTTCTGATAAATAGCTGGTATATTTCACAACACAATAACTATATCAGAAAAACACTGCAGAAAATTAAGTTGATCCATGTTTACACAATTTATGAATACAGTATCATTTAATTTGGATAACCACTCATAACAATGACAATTATTACACTTGTTTTAAACAAAAGCCAAAAAATAAAAATAAAAACAAACAAACAAACACAAAATGCAGACAGGTATATCTGAATACGTCTAGCATGAACAAAATACTTCAACACTTTTCATTTCTTTCTGACTAAATACAGAACCACGACAAAATCAACTGGGCAGGAAGTCATCGTCAAAATTATGTGACAATAAAAAATTTGCAGCTAAGTCCTCGTTTTTATCACATGCAAAATATGCCTGGATACACATTGCTTCCGGGAAGCCCAGAGCCTTCAACTGTTGAAGAAATACAAATGTAGGGTTAAGTGATTACAGCAGGATCAAAGGAACATAATGTATAGACACAGATGGCAAGAATGAAGTGGACAGGATTATTGTAGATAATAGGACTGTGGTGGATAGTAGGATTATTGTAGATAGTAGAACTGCAGTGGATAGTAGGATTATTGTAGATAGAATTATAGTGGACAGTAGGATTATTGTAGATAGTAGGATTATTGTAGGTAGTAGGACTGCAGTGGATAGGACTCTTGTGGATAGTAGAATTATTGTAGATAGTAGGACCATAGTACATATTAAGATTATTGTAGACAGGATTGTAGTGGATAGTAGGATTATTGTAGATAGGACTGTAGTGGGTAGGTTTATTCTAGATAAGACTAGTGGATAATAGGACTGTAGTGGATAATAGGACAGAGAGAACAAACTGAAGTATTTGGGAATCACATTTGACAGGAGTCTGTCCTTCAAGGACCATGTGGAGACGGTTGTGACAAGATCTCAAAAGGGACTCAATGCACTTAAAACTATGGCTGCAATGGACACAGAGCAGAGAATGCTCTTCACACTATACCAGCACTTGATCCTCTCAGTAATTGATTATGGACTAGGACTGATCACTGTCTCAAAGAGTCAGCTGGTGAAATTAGAGTGCATACAGAACGAAGCTATGCGGGTCATTCTGGGATGCACCAGAGAAACCCCAGTAGTGTGTATGCGTTACATCCTTGGTCTGCCGACTGTTGTTGGTAGGCACAAGGTGATGCAGGCAAAGGCATACCTCAGAGTAGCTGCAGACACAGATCACCCGTTGCATGAGGCGCTGGACGCAGTTAAGGGTCAGCGACTGATAAGAGGGAAATCATGGATGGCTCAAGCGGAGGATACGATCAGACAGGTGTGCCCCTTGGAGAACATCAGGCGAGGAGAAGAGTGGGTCAGAGTGCCAGCGGAGCAGTCAGACTTGTGCAGAGTTATAATCACACTGAGCCGGGAGTGCAGGGAGTGGCCAGCAGGGGCCACGGAAGTGGAAATCCAGCAACTAATTCAGGATAGTGCTCGCCCGGGTGATGTGATTATCTACACGGATGGTTCGGTGTTGAGAGGTAGGAGAAGCGCCTGGGGATTCTTAGCAAAAGCTAATGGTCGAAGTTTGGTGCAGGAGAGCCTGGCATATGATACCACAACATCTAGCTTAAGAATGGAGGTGGAGGCAGTCAGTGCAGCTTTCTGCTGGATGGAGAATACGATACACACATCGTGATTGTAACTGACTTAGAAAGCATGCTGAGTAGGGTGAGGACAGGCAAGCTTTGTGCAGAGTGGCTTGCTTCGCTTCAGAAGTCACGGGTGGCAAGCATCGTCTGGATCTTTTCTCCGGGGCATGCTGGGGAATGAACAGGCGGACAGATTGGCTAGCTTGGCAAAACTTGGTGGAGTATTGATGCATGACAAGGCAGACGTGGTTGCAGCCTTGTAGGAGCACGTGTACACCACGGAGGAGCAAATGGATCACCATAGTCTGGCAAGAATGAGGCAGCGAGGTGTGACGAGGGGATCTGGTCGATGCTTGACGCTCAGAGGAAAGTCGAGACGGACATATAATCAGATTGCTACTGGAACTATTGGTGTTGGAACTCTTCACTGGCTGCTGAGGATGGGGACGGAGCGCTTATGGGAATGCCCCAAATGCTGTGATATCGGTTCCTAAATCAATCAACAAGTCAATCAGGACTGTAGTGAACAGTAGGACTGTAGTGGATTAGACTACAGTAGATGGTAGGTTTGTAGTGGATAGAAATATGATTTCAAATTGGACTATATTGGAGACTAGTGGATAATAAAATTGTAGCTAACAGTAGGACTGTAGTGGATAGTAGGAGTATTCCAGATAGGGCTGTAGTGGATAGGAGGTTTATTCTAGATAGGACTAGTAGATAACAGAACTGTAGCTAACAGTACGACTGTAGTGGATAGTAAATTTGCCATAGTAGGACTTTAGTGGATAGTAGGATTATTCCAGATAGGACTGTAGTGGATAGTAAATTTGCCATAGTAGGACTAGTGGATAGTAGGATTATTCCAGATAGGACTGTAGTGGATAGTAAATTTGCCATAGTAGGACTAGTGGATAGTAGGATTATTCCAGATAGGACTGTAGTGGATAGTAAATTTGCCATAGTAGGACTAGTGGATAGTAGGATTATTCCAGATAGGACTGTAGTGGATAGTAAATTTGCCACAGTAGGACTATAGTGGATAGTAGGATTATTCCAGATAGGACTGTAGTGGATAGGAGGATTATTCCAGATAGGACTGTAGTGGATAGAAGGATTATTGTGGATAGTAGGACTGTAGTGGATAGTAAATTTGCCATAGTGGGACTATAGTGGATAGTATTATTGAAAGACTATTATTGCTTTGAACTCAAGCGTAGTCCATACATGTGTTATTGCTTCTAGTGCACTGGACTGGAAGAAAGGTCAACACTGTAGACAACTGACGGGTGTAGAGTATGAAATGGAATGATGAAAACATAGAAAGTAAGAACAATGAAAAATACATACACAAAATGTGCTACATATCTCTGAATCCCAGGCTGTGAAACCAACACAAATCTTGGCGTTGATATACTCTTGTGTGGCGTAATAGTTACAGGGGTAGGGGATGGGAAGCTCTTCAATGTGGAGTCACAGAGTGCATGCTGTGGGTGGCTCTACTACATGCCTCGGTGTTGTACGTTTATGCTCTTGCTGTCAGGCTTCATTCTCATTAGATGTCCACACCATTTTATTTGTTGTCTTTCAAATTCTACTCATGACGTTCATCTTCATCCGTCAGATAGTATTCTTTCTTTTGGATTTAATTGCATTGTGTCAGTTTATGGCAGAGCTGCGATATTTGCATCTTTCTGCCGGCACATCCGACTTCTGCATGCAATTGTTGACTGGGTTAGCCATCCCGGTTTTTCGAAGGACTTTCTGCGGTTAATGTAACTTTGTGCCTCTAACTACTGTTCACACACCACTTGGGAACAGCCACATGCATGGCGGTCAGCCCTTAAGGGAAGGCAGGGGCAGATCATGGGTTTTCCCCACCATCCAAGTAGCTTCCATAAGAGCAGAGCCAACACGAGATGCCCTGATACTGGGCTCCCCTAAGGAATCATTACATCCTGCACATGGCTGCTTACCTTCACTTCTATATTGAGCTTCCCATGCACCCCACACTGAACCTCCGATGGCCAGTTCAGTTTGGGCCAGTGGTGACCACTTATCTGTGGTGTACAGCATTGAGATATGGCAGAATTCTTCCAAGGGGTTCTGTACAACCAGCACAGAGCTTGCTGGTACCCAAGGTGTGGTGCAGGGTATCCCGTTATACGCATCACTACAATCTTAACTTTTCCGCATGCCTGTGACAGAAGTCACCCGGTCACCTATTCATAATCTAATGCCTGTTATATTTCTGATATACATTTAGTAGACAAGAAGTGCCAAAGAAAATGTAACATGAAACTGACCCTATCAATTGCCTGTTTCTCTTCCTGGGTCACAGAGATGTATTCTGATCCAGATGGACGTGTTCCTCCGGCTCCCAAGCCTCTTTCTGACTCTGAAGCTTGCTCAGGTTCATTCAACATTTGCACAAAACGTTCTTGGTTTTCACTAATCATCTGGCAAGCAATGAAATCACATTATAGCAAGTAAACAAGGATACAACTTCAACACAGAAGACACAAACAATATGTTGCACAATTTATTGCCTGGCATATTTCACTGCATCTCATCAGGTGCAAACTGCAGTTATATATCATATGCAAGTGAATAAATTAACACTTTGGCTGAAATACTTGAAAAAGAGTTACATGTACTGTTCAAATTCAAATCGTGAAGCACTTGTTATTCCCACTGTAATTTCAAATTTAAAAGAGCTCTTTCTTTCTGCACAAAACTGGTTTGAACCGCCAAATTGCTAAGCTTTCACTATATCAGAGGAATCATTAATTGATTGTCGAATACAGTCCACAAAATGCTTTTCCTTTGTTAACTTCATGACCATAGTTTATGAGATTTTGAGAAGTAGCTTAGGAGGGTGTTTTTTAGCCTGCTGATCCATTCTACCTATGTAAGTTGCTTGGCACTCACGCTGGAATTGATAAATACGGTTTGATTTGGTGTACGCAGACAATGGTTCTTTTACAGATGGAGTAGGTATCAAAGTGGTTTTATATCTGATCATTAGTTCAGCAGCAAAGAGTGTTTGGTTTACTGCTGTTTTAAGTTGATAGTATATTCATATCATTACGTCATCCCCTAGTAAGATTTGCTGAAAAACATTTGAAGTTTAGGGATCGATGATTCTGTGAGGGTGGGTTTGGGTGGCTGGCAGTGCAATTTTATGAAATCAGCTGGATATTAATTAGACTAGAGTGGTTAAGGGTGTCCAGTTCTTTTAATGTGTCATTGAAGCAAATCTTCCTAGCTATATTAAACAGGGCCAATACCAGGCCATGCTTGTACTAGATAAGTCACAGCGACTGAAAAAAGTGTTGACCCATCAAATTTCCTTTGTTTTTAATAGACTGCTCTTTTTTTATAGGGTGATTTAGACTTTTTTTCATTGCTGTGTCAGATGCACACAAAAGATGTTCAATTTCTCATGCAAAAACAACAGTAATGCTCAATTTACTATATTCACACACATCTGAGTAGTAGCAGTAATTGTCAATAGTAGTTACCAGTAGTATTAGTTATAGTAATAGCAGTGGTAATAGTTATAGTAATTACAAGTAGTAGTAGCAGTAACTGGTAGTTGTAATAATAACAGTTACTAATACTAGCAGCAATAGTGTAGCAGTAACTGGTAGTTGTAATAATAACAGTTACTAATACTAGCAGCAATAGTGTAGCAGTAACTGGTAGTTGTAATAATAACAGTTACTAATACTAGCAGCAATAGTGTAGCAGTAACTGGTAGTTGTAATAATAACAGTTACTAATACTAGCAGCAATAGTGTAGCAGTAACTGGTAGTTGGCGGGCTCCGCGGCAAAGGGGTTATGAGAGCAGTTTGTAATCCTGCATACCGTGTTCGAAACACAGCTGCCGGCGATTTGGCAGCAGATCACCTTGCATCGGTTTTTATTAAATGGTGTGGGTGCCGGTCATTCAGAAAGCAATGGCAAACTACTGAACGTAAACCTGCCCAAGAAATCACAAACAGCTAAAAGATGCTGGGGCTGACTGCTACGTCCTGTAAAGGATATGCAACTAACTTTTAAGTGGTAGTTGTAGTAGTACTAGTAGCAACAGTGGTAAAACCGAAAAGCCCATCAAGTTTTTAAAAATATCCCCCAGGCAGTGCCAAAGCAAATCCACCCCCTACCCCCCTCAATTTGAGTTTCCTGCCCATAGTTTACGACCTTTCTTTCCCATTTTCCTGTGATTTCCCTGTCATGAAATTCCCAATAGCCATGTCTGGTTTCCCCATGTTTCCTGGACCGCTACAACCATTTTTTTCCCTCCTGTAACGAGTAACGAGAGCTGGTGCTCAACCCTTGTCCGACTGTGCTTAAGCCATTGTCAGCTAAACATATTAACAATTACACCAACTTCACACCCAGTATTGCATCTAAAATCGGTGATTATAATGAAGAATACAGATAAACTGAGCGAAACATGCGCATATGTGGAGCGAGTTGACACTGATCACATTTATCACAACACAGTTACCTGTAGAAGAGGTGGATTGTTCTGACCAATCTGCTGCAGGAGGGCTGGCAGCAAATGGGGGTTTTCTTGAATCGCTTGACGCATTCTTTGAAACTGAGGCTGCGTCCTCAAGAAGGCCAAAGGATCTTCTTCGCCACTCCCTGAGGTTTGTCGAACAACAAGATTTGTATTTGCTTGGTGGTTAGCGATGCCAGATAAGTTAACAGTAAACAATGGCAGATAAGTTAACAGTGATCATTGGCAGATAAGTTAACAGTAAACAAAGGCAGATAAGTTAACAGTAAACACAGGCAGATAAGTTAACAGTAAACACTGGCAGATAAATTACCAGTAAACAATGGCAGATAATTTAACAGCAAACAATGGCAGATAAGTTCACAGCAAACAATGGCAGATAAGTTAACAGTAAACACTGGCAGATAAATTACCAGTAAACAATGGCAGATAATTTAACGGCAAACAATGGCAGATAAGTTAACAGTAAACAATGGCAGATAAGTTAACAGTAAACAATGTGTACCTTAAAATCATACGCATATTCTTCCTGGTTACATAAGATTCACTCCTGTATGACTTCCAGACCTCACAGTGACAACAAAAACTACAATTACCTTCTGCTCGAGACAAGCCTAGTGATTCCGATGAAGGATCTGAGTTCAAGGAAACACTAGATTCACTACCTCCTGTGGTCCTGCTGGCTGACTGACCTGCAAACCCTCGGTCCTGTTCAGGACCTTCATCAGGGATGCCCTAATTGATGAATAGAAAGGCACAAGATAAAAATGATGATGTTAATAAGTACACTTACAAAGACAGCACACAGGTCCCTCTCTGAGTTATCATGACATTGGACAGCACAATGACAACATAGAGACCTCTCTGAGTCATCATGGCACAGAGGACAGTACAACAACAGCACACACATCTCTCAGATCTTTGGGTCATCATGACACAGAGGGCTGTACAATGACAGCACGCATATATCTCAGATCTTTGAGTCATCATGACACAGTACAACACAATGGCAACACATAGACCTGCCTGAGTCATTACAGCAGAAAGAACAGTACAATGACAGCGCACACATCTATCAGACCTTTGCGTCATCAGGATGCAGAGTACAATGACAGCACAAAGATTTCTTTGAGTCATCATGACATAGGACAAATGTTCAGATCTTGCAAAACAGTATTTGCATTTTTCTTGATCCTTTGTATCTTAAGAACTTTTCTGCAACACTTAAGATGACAAGTTTGAATTGCCTTCTATACCGATTGTGAAATGATCCAAGACTCACATACGTAGATTAAGTTATACTATCACATAATATCTAAATCTAACACCACCACAGGAATAACACAATCTCCCACATCAGCTCAATCTCACCCAATTAGAGAATCTACCCAATCACAGAATTGACTCAACCTCACTCAACCACAGAATCAACTCAATTTCACCCAATCACAGAATCGACTCAATCTCACCCAATCACATAATCAACTCAATCTCACCCAATCACAGAACCAACTCAATCACAGAATTAATTCAATCTCACGCCAATCACAGAACTGATTGAATTACAGAACCGGCTCAATCTCACCCAATGTACAGAATTATCTCTGCCTCACCTAATCACAGAATTGGCTCAATCTCACCCAATCACAGAATCAATTATATCTCACACAATCACCTCAATCTCACCCAATCATTCCCAGAAACGCCAAGCTTACCGTGAGGAGGTATTCCACAGCTCTGTCTGGGTTGTTGTAACTGGCCCTCAGAGCTCTGACCACGCTCTCCCTCTCGAAGCCCATGGTGAGTAGCTGCTGCACCATGCTCTCGTAAGCCTGGCCAGTGACCAGGTTGCTCTCAGCAAACTGCAGGCTGGCAGCAGGAGTCTCCACAACAGCTGTTGCTGCAGCCGGTACTGATGATGCGGTTGTTGCAGCGCTGCGGAAGAACACGAATGTATGAGCACCGATCAAGTACCAGAACTATGTAATGCAAGTATAGCATTTGATAAAAATAGAAAGGTAAAGAACAGAAGAAGACAAAGAGATAAATAGGAGGATCAACAGAAAATGGAGGAAACAATGTGGGAAGCAGGAGGAGGAAGAGAAGGAGTAGGAAAGTGTAAGAGGGAGGGGGAAAAGACGAACAGAACAAACACAGACAAGGATGATGTCGCATATGAGACCAACAAAGTTTGTATAACAACAAAATGTTTTCTAAAACAGCGAATCCCAATTATGTACTGCATCCATGACAGCAAATCAGCAGGGTGTATTGCATCCATGACAGCAAATCCCTAGGGTGTATTGCATCCATGACAGCAAATCCCCAGGGCGTATTGGAATGTTGAAAATGCATCCTTATCAGCAAAATCTTCAGTGTGTATTACATCCACTTAAATGAATGTCTTATTTACATTCTATTCATGCTGGCAAATCTCCAATGTGTTTTACATCCAAAGAAATGAATCTCACTTCCTTGCCAAATTTTCTTAGAATGTCTCTGTTAGCTAATTTTATAAAGCTACACTGACAATAGCTGCACATGTTGAAAAAGATTCCCTTCTAATTGGGGATAAAATCCACACTGCTATGACAGCAAGTCATAAACTATCCACTTCTTTTGGCCTTCCATGTTAGGCCTTTTCAACATCAGACCAGGAAGAGCTAGCCTGACAAGACCATTGAGTGTTCATTACCTTTGTGAGTCAGATAGCCAGCAAGGCTTACAACTTCCACTGTACCTAAGTGTCACTGCTATTTTGGTGTTAGTCTTACTACAAAAACTATAGAGATTAGAACAAGAATTGTCATGACAAAAGCAGTCTTTTGCCAGATGGAAAATATGCCAATAAAATAGACACGCTGGGAAGCATCAAAAGGCAGCAGATGTAGTTTCTGATACAAATGCAAAAAAATACCATGAACGAACAGAAAGATGAATGAGTCCAAGAAAAACCAAAAATGATTAGAGAAAGCAGAAGCAGACAGTGAGGAATGTTTTGTTTTTGAATGGGGAGAAATACACTTGAAAACATAGTAACAATAGGCTAACTTGATGAGAAAAAAGTAGTAAATAAAAAGATAAAAACATAGATTGTTTAGTTACATGGAATCATCTGAACGAGACCACAGACCTGATCCAAAACAGGTGGGTGGATGTCTGAGATAACAAACCATGACCTCCCATGCCTATAGACTTGGTATGTGATGAATTTTTTAAATGTTCGCTCGCTTGGATCTTGAGCATAGTCCACGCTGGACTAATTTTGCATGTGGATTAGCTCTCTCTATTACCAGTGTCCCTCACCATCAGGTGAACCCATTCACTTTTCTGAGGTACTTGTAATTTATGTCCCCAAGTCAAGGACAAGACGTCAACATTTTAGTCCAATTGACCAATGAAGGAGCTGAACCCGAAACCTCACCATCAGCACACCGGAAGTTTTAGAGCAAGAGCTCTTATCCATTCAGCCATGCTGATATCCATTTATGATGATGATGTTGCATAACCAAGCCAAGTGACAAGCCATGGATATCATCCACTACTATCCCCAGGAAGGTTAACCCGGTCAACAAATGCCCACAGAAGTCGGATGTGTTGGCGCAAGAACGCTGCATTCTTGCACCAACACATCCGACTTCTGTGGGCATTTGTTGGCATCTGTGGGCATCTGCTGTAAACAGGCACAACGCAGTCACATCCGGAAAAAAAAATCTGGATGAACGCAGAAGAAGAAGATCCACTACTATCATCTGCTTCCTGGTATTATCATGTCTACGATCTTCCTCAGCTTATTGTTTACTTATGCAAAGTGTTAATTCTTAAAACCACTTATCTTTTCTCAAGTTCTTTAATATTTCCAGATCTGTATCCACTTGTATCAGCTGTTCAGCTCTTTCCCATTTTTCTTGAGCTGAGTTGAGTTCAGAACCGACACCATAACATTTGGGACATTCCCATCATGCAACATTTAGTAGATGCGGTTGTTGCACACAGTGAACAACTAGGGTTAGAATTGAATAGTAAGAAGACAGATTATGGTCGCCACTGGGAAGAAGGAAATACCACAATGTGATATATGAGTAAATGGGCATATTCTTAAGCAAGTGAATCGATACAGTTATCTAGGAACAGTCATAACGTCTGATGGGAGATATGCCTTGAAGAGATTAGAACAAGAATTGCCATTGCGAAGGTAGCCTTTTGCAAGATGGAAAACATACTGACCAATAAAAAGATATCATTTGAAACGAGAAAAAGAGTGTTGAAGTGCTACATAAAACCTATACTTTTGTAAGGATGTGAAGCGTGGACAATGAGCAGCCAAGCTGAAAACCATCTGATGGCTGTGGAAATGTGGTTTCTGAGGACAATGCAAAGAATACCATGGACAGACAGAAAAACCAATGAACAAGTCCTTCAAGAAACAAATGAAGATCGTAAACTGATTAGAGTCAGTAGACGTAGACAGTCACAATTTTTTGGAAATGTTATGAGAAGAAATGACTTGGAGAACTTGGTGACAACTAGCAAGATCGAAGGGAAGAGAACAAGGGGAAGACTGAGAAGTAAATACCTGGATGGCTTGGCCGCATGGCATGGTCGAGACAGGAACACAGAGCTGATCCACGACTCTGGTGATCGAGTGAGATGGCAGAACATGACCACCAACGCTTATCGGCATGGCACATGATGGATGGATGGATACATGCTCCATCCTCATCTTCAATAGTCAGCAAAGAGCTCAAGCACTAATGGTACCACTAGCAGTCTGATTATGTGTCCGTCTGCCTTTTCTCAGAGTTGGCCACTGTGGTCACTCCCTGAAGAATCATTCTCTCTAAGCCGTGTAATCTATCTGTTCTTCCACACTATACTCATGATCTCAAAGGACCCCCAACCACATCTGCCTTATTTCTCTAAGAAATGCTAATCTAATGGCTGCTTGCCAGGCCAGGCCTAGCTTCGAGAATTTGACCAGGTGTATCCCAACTAACCTAGGGAGCCCCAGCTGCATCACACTGAGACAATCCACTATAGTACTTTTATCCCCAACAGTCATACTAACCACTATAGCCCTAATATTATCTATTTAAGGAGTACTACGAGAGCGAGTCAATAAGTCACACGGTTCTGACGGAGGGCAGGTAAATGTAGTTGGTGTTTTCTACAGGTGTCATTAGGTGACACGTTAGAGCATTGCTTTGCTGATCTGGCAGCTTCTGCAGCCTGTCTTGTTCCAGACGTATTGGTGTCACCTTTCCTCTGGAGTAAACTAGACAGGCCGAGAGAGGGATCATGCTGCATGGAAAATATTCTCTCTACATAGTCTCTAAATTCTGCCCAGGCTTTGTGTTATGGAGAGATAACCCCATTTTACAAACGATCGTCTGTCAAGACGGCAAGGTGCCAGTCGTCAATCGATCATTAGGTGACAGCAACATTGAACTTTATATTCCCATTTGTCAGGTGGCGCTGTGTGTCTCATGCGCATGCGCAGCACATAAACAAAATGGCGACTGTACTCATGGAGTATACAACCAAAGAGCAATGTGCTTTTGTGCGTTTTTTGTGGGCAAAAGGACTGCCTGCACAGGACATTCATAAGGAAATGCTTCCTGTTTATGTTGACAAATGTTTGTCTCGTAAAGTGGTGCAAAGCTGGGTAGAAAAATTTTCCCAAGGACGCTCTAAAATTGTTGATGAAATCTGATCTGGTCGTCCTGTTGAGATTCCTATCCATTAAAGTCCTACTACATAGTAATATTATCCACTACAGTACTACTATCCAATAGTCCTACTACATAGTCCTGCTATCCACAATAATACTACTATCCATTAGTCCTACTACATAGTCAGTCATATTATCCACTACAGTACTACTATCCATTATAGTCCTACTACATAGTCACACTATCCACTATAGTTCCTTTGGATAACAAGGACTTTATAGCAAGACTGGCATAGTGAGGGCTCTCTGGGACTGAGTGGAAAGTGCAGCAAACCAAAGGATAATTCAACAGGAAGTGAGCAGAGATTTGGACAACATACAGGGAAAGTGCAGCAAACCAGAGGATGATTCAACAGGAAGTGAGCAGAGATTTGGACAACAACATACAGGGAAAGTGCAGCAAACCAGAGGATGATTCAACAGGAAGTGAGCAGAGATTTGGACAACAACACACAGGGAAAGTGCAGCAAACCAGAGGATGATTCAACAGGAAGTGAGCAGAGATTTGGACAACAACATACAGGGAAAGTGCAGCAAACCAGAGGATGATTCAACGGGAAGTGAGCAGAGATTTGGACAACATACAGGGAAAGTGTAGCAAACCAGAGGATGATTCAACAGGAAGTGAGCAGAGATTTGGACGACAACATTCAGGGAAAGTGCAGCAAACCAGAGGATGATTCAACAGGAAGTGAGCAGAGATTTGGACGACAACATTCAGGGAAAGTGCAGCAAACCAGAGGATGATTCAACAGAAAGTGAGCAGAGATTTGGACAACAACATACAGGGAAAGTGCAGGAAGACATTTAATCAGGTTTCCACTGGCAGCACCAGCATAATGACTCCTTGATGGTTACAGAAGAAGAGGTCAGATCATCATCACCACGTGCCCTGCCAGCTGGCTCAGGCGTTCATGCCTCTCCACAGATCTAAGTCTCTGGTGTTCAGGATCAACTCTGCTGATAATATTCCTCCATGCCACAGTCTAAGTCCATCCAGCTTCATTTTTCTCATATTCTTCTTCTTCTTTTGTTCGCCTGAAATATGTCTATAACTGCAATGTTGTCTCTTGTATGAATCGAACAGTCTTTTTTAGTTCACTCAGCGGTCCATAGAGTTTATCTTCCACTGTTGTCTCATATTGATTCTTGAACGCACACTCATGCACTACAGACTTGCTACCCACTAGTCTTATTACCACAATGCCAGCAAAGATAATTTACAAAGAGAATGAGAATAGTACCTTGGGGCTGAAGCTGTTTCTGCAGGTTTAGCACTTGGTGGTGCTGCAGCTGGAGGAGCTGCAGCCGCTGCAGCTGCAGCTGGTGCAGCCTGAGCTGTGGTATTTGCAGGTGCCTCAGTCACAGCCGGTGTTTCTGGTGGCTTCACGGGTTGTGGCTTTTGCTATTAAATAAGAATAAAATGTGGCTTTTGCTATAGTAATAAAATGTGGCTTTTTCTACAAAAATAAAATGTGGCGTTTGCTACAACAATAAAATGAGGCTGTTGCTATTGTTATAACAATAAAGTGTGGCTGTTGCTATTGTCATAATAATAAGCTTGGTATGCAACAGTTTTGAAGTGACAATTACACTAACTAGAAGTAACAATTGGCACTAACTAGACGTAACAAATGGCACTAACTAGAAGTAACAAATGGCACTAACTAGAAGTAACAAATGGCACTAACTAGAAGTAACAAATGGCACTAACTAGAAGTAACAAATGGCACTAACTAAAAGTAACAAATGGCACTAACTAAAAGTAACAATTGGCACTAACTAGAAGTAACAAATGGCACTAACTAGAAGTAACAAATGGCACTAACTAGAAGTAACAAATGGCACTAACTAGAAGTAACAAATGGCACTAACTAGAAGTAACAATTGGCACTAACTAGAAGTAACAAATGGCACTAACTAGAAGTAACAATTGGCACTAACTAGACGTAACAAATGGCACTAACTAGAAGTAACAAATGGCACTAACTAGAAGTAACAAATGGCACTAACTAGAAGTAACAATTGGCACTAACTAGAAGTAACAATTGGCACTAACTAGAAGTAACAAATGGCACTAACTAGAAGTAACAAATGGCACTAACTAGAAGTAACAAATGGCACTAACTAGAAGTAACAAATGGCACTAACTAGAAGTAACAATTGGCACTAACTAGAAGTAACAAATGGCACTAACTAGAAGTAACAAATGGCACTAACTAGAAGTAACGATTGGCACTAACTAGAAGTAACAAATGACACTAACTAGAAGTAACAAATGACACTAACTAGAAGTAACAATTGACACTAATGAATAGAGCTGTCCTTCCTCTTGTACCCCATGATTTGCTATGTTGTGATAATGTTGAGGAATGTTGTGTAATATCTAACGCTGTCATTGTTGATTGACAGGAGAGTGGAAAGTGTCTTGGGGTTGTGACTGAGATGTTTGGTGTCCGCAGCTGGGGAAAATATGGACCCGTAGCCAGTGCATTTGACCCATGATTGCACTTAAGGCTGAGGAATCAGAGGTTTGGGACTGCTGACCCAGTAAGCTGCTGGCAATGTCATGCTTATTTGTGCATGCGCATGTATGAAGGTGTGTTAGTGTCTATAATGTGCGTGTTAGTGTCTATTATGTGTGTTAGTGTCCTTTGCTTTATCCATGAATGATATATGGGTGACAGAAAGAGAGAGACACACAGAGAGAGAGAGAGAGAGAGAGAGAGAGAGAGAGAGAGAGAGAGAGAGAGAGAGAGAGAGAGAGAGAGAGAGAGAGAGAGAAAGAGAGGAGTTTGTGCATGTGAAGGTGTGTTAGTGTCTATAATGTGCGTGTTAGTGTCTATTATGTGTGTTAGTGTCCTTTGCTTTATCCATGAATGATATATGGGTGACAGAAAGAGAGAGAGAGAGACACACACAGAGAGAGAGAGAGAGAGACACACAGAGAGAGAGAGAGACAGAGAGAGAGACACACACACACACACAGAGAGAGAGAGAGAGAGAAAGAGAGAGCGAGGGGGACAGAGAGAGATGTGGGTATTTGTGCATGCAAGGGAGTGTGCTCTGTGTACTATTAAGCAGATGTATAACTCAAGAGTTTGTGTAAATGATGAGGTATGTATGGCTGTGTGTATGTATGCATATGTGAGTGCTTGTGTGTGTATGTCTGCCTGCCCATCAGCCTGTCTCATTAGATGATAATTTGCAGTTTATGTTGACAGCATTCATTTGACAATGTCTTTTTCTATGTAACAAGCACAATAGATAATTGATGTATGAAAGATAAGTGGTTAGAAGCGATGGATGTAAGACATACCCACGAGCCCCAGTTGTGATCCTTTGAAAATAAAGTTTGATTGTTCGTTCGATATGCCATTTTATAGTAGCCCGGCAGATGACTGATGTGACATGACCATGTTTACAGCTGTGAGGTCTGTGTAACTCGAATGTATGCAACTTACAACTGGGACATATCTGTGAGGTCCTTGTAACGTGCTGAGACGTCATTTTGACTTAAATGTGTGCAATCTATGAATGTGACATGTCCATGTTTACAGCTGTGAGGTCTTTGTTACTTGAATATGTGCAATCTATGAATGTGACATGTCCATGTTTACAGCTGTGAGGTCTTTGTTACTTGAATATGTGCAATCTATGAATGTGACATGTCCATGTTTACAGCTGTGAGGTATTTGTTACTTGAATATGTGCAATCTATGAATGTGACATGTCCATGTTTACAGCTGTGAGGTCTTTGTTACTTGAATATGTGCAATCTATGAATGTGACATGTCCATGTTTACAGCTGTGAGGTCTTTGTTACTTGAATATGTGCAATCTATGAATATGACATGTCCATGTTTACAGCTGTGAGGTATCTGTTACTTGGATGTGTGCAATCTACGAGTGTGACAGGCCTGTGTTTACAGCTGTAGGCATGCGACTCAACTGTATGATCTACAACTGTCACATTTCCATTTTTACAGCTGTGAGATCTGTAACTTGCATGTGTGCGATCTACAACTGTGACAGGTCTGTGTTTACAGCTGTGATGTCTTTGTGATAGCGCTAATTCTAATTTGAAATGCAAATTTGTAAAACACATACCTTTGTTATCATTATAACTACAAAGTTCTTCTCCTCAATTTTATACTCCTCAACTTTCTTGGAATCATCAAGAATTTTTCCTGATTATACAAAAGAAAAACAGAAGAAAATTAGCAAAAGACACTGATAATGCATTACAAAACATATAACTTTAAATTATTATTATATAAACGGGATATGACTAAGCGGTCATATTGGGCAAATGAAAGAGAATAATATACAAGAAAGGACCCCTCTTTCACATTTACCCCATGGAGGTAATGATACGTTGATGAAAACAATGCCACAGTAAGAGGTGAAAAGCAAACAAGTTTCAATGGAACGATAACAGCAACAGACTTTAGGAAACAATGTAAGGCGGTTATATTATGGTGAGAGACAGAAATTACTGGAGAATTATCCCAGCCATCTTTTTGAAGTGACACAGTCAGAAAAGCCAAATTTAACCGGAATAATTTTTGCTGTGACATTCAGTTACTTTTGTGTCTCTGATCTGAAGACATTACGCGTATTCATGATGTTAAATTCCCTGATTACTTCAAGATCGCATTAAAACAGAAACAGTTTGCTGGATATTGTTTTTCCATCCATGCGCTATGAATCTATAATTCTTGTCTTCTCAAATTTGTTTCTGAGATGGAGTTACAGACAGTCTTTATGGGGCATAATTAGACCCATAAATTCCGTTTTAACTAGACTTTTGGCATTGTTTTAGTATGTATTATTCAATTTGGCATCCATGTTTTACCTATAATTTGTAGGTTTTGACTATTAGAGTTGGCAATCCCGTCTCAAACTGAAATAATAAAGATGGCATGCTGTAATGTGATATTGCAATGGCAGGAAATAGCAGTTTTCACTGTCATACTCCTGTGATGACAATTTAATATTCAATGGAATATTCACAGCAATTGCAAGGCCAATGATTGCATGTTTGTATTTAACACCCATTATAGTATTTATGTGTAATTTTTTACCACTCTACAACATGGACCACATTATTGATAATTTTGCAACATTTCAGCGCGACTTCTTTTGTCAAAATGGATCTTACACTGGCCACACAGTGGTGTGAGTCTGTAGGTCACACTTTGTCAAAGAGCTAAACTAGTATTTTCCTCTTTGTTCATTTTAAATGATAAACTAACACACAAACATTAATATCTCTGCTTAGAATTGACCTACAGACTTGAATAAGGTGCTGCTAGATTTGTTTTTCAAGAGGTATCCAACTATGCACGTTGCATAATTAAACAGCAATTTAGAAAATGTTACTAAAATGGCCAGCTAAAGATACCTGATCTTGCTGTAAGTACATGACATCAGCATAGATTCATTCATTCAGTAGCATACCCTTTGCAGAACCTCGCTCCCATAACAGCCTTCCGGAAAACTTCTCGATCACAAGCAAGATGTCCCGCATCCGATACACCCATCTGGAGATCATCTGCCAAATCCTGCACCCATCTTCTCTTTGGCCTTCCTCTTCCTCTTTTCCCAGGCATATACCCTTCCATTATTGTTCTCTCCAAACTCTTATGATGTTTCAAGTGACCAAAATATATCATTTTTATTCGTTTTATCGTCTTTAACAGCCAACACTCTTCAATATTCAGCTCTTGAAGTATGGATGCATTTGTTCTTTTCTTTACCCAAGATATTCTTAGAACCTGTTTATAACATTTATATTCAAAGGCATTTATGCGCTGTTCAGCTTGTTTAGTAAGTGTCCACTATAAGTACCTAACCTCAATACAGGTACCTGACATTCGATATAGGTACCTGACCTCACTATAGGTACCTGAAGATGCCTGATTTCACTATAGATACCTGACCTTGCTAAAGGTGCCTGACAGTTCAATGATTCAAGGAAAATACTTAGAATTAAATAATCACATGACACCAACTCCTCATACCTGCATAAATCAGTTTCTGACAATTGGCTGGGTATTCCTTCCCTTTCTCTGTCTCAATCTTCTCTTTAAGCTCTTTTACCTGAAATAAGAAATCAATCAGTGTTAACAGTCACCATACTGAAAGTATTCATGAATATTCTCTACCACACATAAGGATCCATAATGGCAAAGAGACTAGCAAGCTTGCCTGCTGGTCTGATATCAGAATCACCATCACAGTGGGCATTTTAAAAACTTTCTTAGGCTCCACTGTCAACCTAGCCTTGGAACCAGGAATTGACCTGGATTAGTTAAGGCAGGCGTTATGATAGACCATATCACTTTTTTAAAACCTTTTTTTTATATCACCCATAGAATGCTGACCAGTCTATCTAAAATAATATGTAAATATCAATGTGCCTCATCGAATGGAAAAGGGCCCCTACCACAAGTTCATCAAGTCCAAGACCTAACGGATATCATACAAGGGTAAGTTAATAAGTAAGTCACAAATGGCTGTAGAAAAATAACTACACATGATAACAATTTGACACCAGTTTATTTTTTACATACATTGTCCCTTTATTTCTCAACATAATGTCCACCAACACTGATGCACTTATCCCATCGTTTTATGTCCTCCCAAACTGGCTGCATAGAACTGTGTGCTCTGTTTTCTAAACCACATTTTCACTTCACATTCAACTTCGGTTTCATTTGCGAAACGTCTCCCACCAAGGTGGGTTTCCTGTTTATGCTGACAAATGTTTGTCCCGTAAAGCGGTACATAGCTGGGTAGAACACGTTATGAGGGTGAGTCAATAAGTAAGTCACACAGTTCTGTGGGATGGCCGGTAAATGAAAACAAAGCACACAGCTCTATGTAGCCGGTTTGGGAGGACTGATAAAACGATGGGATAAGTGCATCAATGTTGGTGAAAATTATGTTGAGAAATAAAGGGACAATGTATGTACACAGATAAAACTGGTTTCAAATTGTTATCATATTTAGTTATTTTTCTACAGCCATTTGTGACTTACTTATTGACTTACCCTCGTATATATATATATATATATGTGGTCACCATACTTGTCCCTAACATACCTGGGTGTCAACTGCTAAGGACATCACAGAAACACAGACACTATGAGGTCAATATGTCCGTAAAGGTCCCTTGTGCACACCTTAGAGTGCTGTGGACATATGGTGCTAGAGCCATATTTGTACAGACCTATCGGCACTCGAGGGGTGACGTGGTTGGTGTCACACAGGCTGCCTTTGTTTCCCAAGACATTACCTGATACCCAGTTAGGCTTGAATGACCTGGAAGTCCAGCAAGTGTATGAGTGAAGTCAGAAGTTTCAAAACGGTGTGACTTCTGTGACAGACTGTTCATGGCTGGGTCAGGCACACCAATTAGTGACTCCTATGTCGATTGCAGCGGGTGAAGGCCTCGTACAGGAACACCACTGATTGACTTTTGAGTGACATTGCTGCACATCTTGACAACATCAGTCAGTGTTCAGCATACATCATCCATGATGTACTACAGTACCACAAAGTGTCTGCAAGATGGGTGCCATGGCAGCTTACTCCAGAATTGAAAAGACGCACTGATGCTGTCAAGAACGTTTGCTGTGCTTTGAAGCAGAAGGTGATGGTTTCCTATCAAGAAATGTTACTGGAGATGAAACCTGGATTCACTAGTAGAAGCCGCAAACGAAGACAGCAAGCTGGGAATCAAAGAAGTTTTTCACGCAGCCATCTGCAGAGAAGGTTATGCTGACTTTCTTTTGGAATGAATGAGGCGTTATTTTAGAACACACCATGCCAAGAGGGAAAACTGTCAGCAGTGATACATATACACGTCTTCTCAGGCATTATCTCCGACCTGCAGTCAAATCCAAACAATGTAAACTTCTGAGTAAAGGTGTCCTTTTGCAACATAACAATGCTCAAGCCCCATACTGCCTGTGCAACGGATGAAACCATTGAAGACCTCCACTTTCAGTGTATACCACATCCCCAGTACTCGCTAGACCTAGCCCCAAGTTATTTCCAATTGGGACAAAAGACTTTTCATTTTCATTCAGATGAAGAGGTATAGCAGGTGGTGCATGAGTGGTTAAATGCATGACCAAGAGCTTTTCTACAGGAATCCAAGCACTTTATCAGCACTGAAGGACTTGCATACAGAATTATACATTTGTTCTTTACGTTTTCAGAATATATTCACCCCCCCCCCCCCCCCCCTCCCCCCTCCCTCAAAAAAAAAAAAAACATGCGCGTTTAAGTTTTTATTAGAAGACCCCTTGTAAAATTGAATAAAGTCATTTGAGAA
Organism: Cepaea nemoralis; assembly: GCA_014155875.1. Classification (NCBI taxonomy): domain Eukaryota; kingdom Metazoa; phylum Mollusca; class Gastropoda; order Stylommatophora; family Helicidae; genus Cepaea; species Cepaea nemoralis. Next base: position 273,581 of record JACEFZ010000659.1, read on the forward strand.
TATGATAGTTGTAACTCTGAATTAATGATATTTTGCGCACTAAACAAAATTGTGACTACTGCCTAAGGTAGTTTGCTGTGTAGGACAGGGAGGTCTTGGCCTGACTAGTGCAGTATTAATAAATTACAGGATTAACTCAAGATTACAATAAAACGAACAAACATTACTTAGTAATGTGTTTCCCACCACTGTTAGATTAAATACATAAAGTGGATGCAATATTGTGTTTTTGTTGACAGATTTTGTTACCAGAAACAGTGGTAAGATCTGTATATAATGTTTTCTGTTGCTGCTTTTCCATATTAAATAATACAAAATTTAATTTAGTATTCATTATAGCGTGTCTGGGAAATTTACACTATAAAAGTTTACAAGAGAGCTCCTAGACCACAATTATGGTACTGCATGTTGCAATGTTAAAATAGTGGCCGAGACAATTCTTTTAATGCGTAATGATTATTTATGAGAAAAATGCAGCATTCCATTGCGCTTATAATCAATGCATGGTTGAATTCAAAATCCATTTTAGTATTTATATAAAATTTTTCATAACTCTACATGAGTGGGTATGTTTATAATTATGCCAATTTATGAGACGACTGATCAGAAGCATTTCATCTTCATCATGTGCCACGTTGATAAGTGTGGGTTGTCATGGTTCGGCATTTCATATCTGTGAGTTCCGGACAGAGAGAGACAAAACAGACAGAAGTGAGAGGATATACAGGACAGAAAGGCAAGGCAGACAGAGACAGAAAGGACAGAAACAGCCAGACAGCCTAGTTGTTAGTCGCAATTTCAACATCACAACAGGTTACCCCATAACGTTCCTGTGCCAGCAAATATCACACAAACAGCTCCCCATTCCCAAAGTCTCATATGAAAAGTAGAAGAGATAGCAGTCCTGACAAACACCAACAGCAAACATACACATGCATGCATAAGGTCACTGTCAGAATTCCAACTCAACAGTCTGCCACTGGAATTACAATTCATCCACATGGAAGCTGCAGACACTATAAAAACCAACAACTGCACACACATTATTGTAGAAGGCAGACCACTTAGTTCAGCAGTTGGCCATCCAAATTTTTTCTGAACACTGTTCATAACATAAACCACCAAGAACAGATGAAAAAACATTTCACATGAAACTCTGCCCATAGTATAGCACCAAGCACTAAACTCAGTACCTGGGCGGCGAAACCGCGCTTACAAGTCCAAATATTTAGTTATACCATACCCATAAGCAAAACACACGATGACCTTAACAGATTGCCCGCCTACCCGTCATATTGAACCAGAAGTCCAGACAGACAGACCAAACAGACAACATTGTATAAATACTGTGTCAGTGTCACTTGTTATTTCCTCCAAATTATCAAAAAATGAACATAAAAATGGACAAACTTATTTACACACAAATATATTTTTCACCAGCCACTGAGTTGCCAGATTTATTAAGTATATTCTAACCACTTGTTAATTAATAATAACTAAATGTGTGACACAATGTTTGGGAATCAGTTGGATGAGGAAGCATACATTCTTTCGTCTGAAAGATAGCATTTTAAATGTTTAAGCCGGATAGAATATTTAATATTAAAGCAACATTACGGCCTAATGATTCATTTTATCAATCCGCACAAAACAAATGTATGTACTGCATGGTCTGCTCAATTTTTAATTAACAGGTGTTAAAACTTTCAAACATTAATTTGGCAGTCATTCTGATACTGAATTCTTAATCGGGTATGAACATTTAAGATTACAGTGGCAACCCAAAACAAAATAAAAATAGTCTGTATGGTTTGCTCAATTAATATTTCAGGGATTAATTAATTCAAAGATTAACTGGTGGCCAATTGTAATTCTTAATCAGATCGGAATGTTTATCATTAGACAATGTTACCTTTAGTTTCCATTTGCAAACCTCCAAAAGTAGCTACCTCTACATTACGAACTAAAATATAGAACTCAGAAACTCGAAGCTTGCGAATAAAGTGTGCTCTATGGATCTGCAGAAGCTGCCGGAGGGTCGGGGCGCATCCCCCAGACAGCGACGGAGTGGTCGAGTGTCGGAATCGGTGGATCCAATAGATGTCTTTGTTTAATGCGAATTTTACTTGCCAAATAAAAGGCAGACCAAGAGAAATGATGCTGGATGGACTGAGACAGTGGCATGGAGGATTATCAACAGCGGAGTTGATCCAGAAAACCAAAGACCGAGATCAGTGGAAAGTCATGAACGCCTACGCCAGCCGGCATGGCACTTGATGATGATGTTGAGCTAAGAACCGATATCAGTGCACTCAGGGAGTTCCAAATATTATGAAGCCGGGGGAGTAGAGTTGGGGTGAGCGCCCTACCTTGCATAAATATGGGCGAAAGCATAAAATATTGCCCCTGAATCAGCATATTGCAACTAGAATAATCACCTAATTAGGTCCTGTAAGGTATACTTTTTACAATAAATAATTTGGGACCGTTATTCGGAAGAGTGCCCACTTTTTTATCGCAGTGATACCGTCGATTGGTCGCACTGAGAATAACGCTCAGTGACCTCACGTGACGAACCAGTCACAGTGCACTCCGAATAAAATATCTCTAATTGCAATGTCCTGCGAAGTATATGCAACGTAACGAATTAAAGAAAAGATGACAATATGTCAAACATAATTATGTATTTGATTAGGCCTCATTGTCCTGAACACCGTGATTATGATTGCTAATGTACTTATTCAGAAACAAAAAGGTTACAGCGATTTATTTTTAAGTGTTTGGCCACTTGAAAGTGGTTCAAACAGTATTTGAGTATTTTACTACTTCCCTCTTTTTTCATATTAAAATATATACTTATATACTATGTAACGTTGTAATAATAACACTGGGTCGTGAGTGGTTCAAACAGTATTTGAGTATTTTACTACTTTCCTCTTTTTTCATATTAAAATATATACATATATACTATGTAAGGTTGTAATAATAACACTGGGTCGTGAGTGCAGAGAATGGGCAGTGGGCCGCACTGAGTTTGAAGTGCAACAACTGATCCAGAGTAACACACATCAAGGTGACATAGTCATCAATACCGATGGGTCAGTGGTGAGAAACAGATGTAGGGGTTGGGGCTTTATTGCAAAGGCTAATGGACGAGTCTTGAAAAAGGAGAATCTGGCATATGGGACTACGACCTCCGGTATGAGAATGGAGGTGGAGGCAGTAGCAGCGGCATTCCGTTGGCTAGAGGAGACAACTGCAACACACGTATTCAATGTGGATTCAAAGAGTATGCTTAGTAAGGTGGAGAAAGGTATGTTTCGTGTTGAATGGCTCTTGTCGCTTCAGAGATCACAGATTGTGAGAATTGTATGGATATTTTGCCCTGGCCATGCGGGAGTGCGGGGGAATGAACAGGCTGATAGGCTAGTAGAGAATGCACATCTTGGCGGCAGATTGCCTTTGGACAAGGGAGAGGTGGTCATGCGCTTGTGGGACCAGGTGGAGAAGAGCGGAGGAACAGATTAAGAACCCATATGTGGAAAGAATGAGATTGCAAGGGATTGGCAAGGGTTCTGGTAGAATCTCAAAACTGAGAGGGAAGACCAGGAGAATTTTTAATCAGATAGCGGTGGGAACGATTAGTAGTTTGACTCTTCACTGGCTGTTGAACGAAGGGACGGAGCACGTATGGGAGTGCAGTGATGTCGGTTATTAACTCAACTCAGCTCAATTATGTGAGATTAACAGAATAGTGACAAAGCACAAATTCATCTCGGCTTAGAATAGGTGAGTAGATTTGAATGAGATGCCCTTGGATTACATTTTTCACAAGCTATCCCACTTTGACTATGAAAATTGCATGATTGAAAACCAATTTTAAAAGGGAGAGTTTATTCGCAATCGAATTGCGAATAAACGAAGTGTCTATTCGCAATGGAATTGCGTATAATACTCAGCGTTTGATAGAGTAGATACAAACAAGCTATGGGAAATCCTTAAACAGTATGGAGTGAGTACACATCTAACAAACCAATGTAGAAGCTTATACAAGTAAGCAGCCATGTGTGGGGGATTGCCCAAGTCCGCACTTGCCTGAAGTCCCTAAGTGGGTTTACCTGATGCGAGGGACAATGGTAATAGGAATAAATAATCCAGATGAAAAAATGACTCCAGTGCACTCTCCAGTAGTGGCAGCTATTAGTAATAATAGCATACATATTGGCTACGCTTGAGTTCAAAGGGAACAAACAACAAATTCAGATATCCTATAAACCTATCATGATATATTTGATGATATATTTGATATTTCCAGGTTGATCAATATTTCAATGAATGAATCCTGACACTGTGATATATGGCTTGGTTTGGCAAAGGGAGACATTCATAGCTGAAGTATGAATAAAGCTCAATTTTATTCATAGTTGAATAACTTTTAGTTTGAGCCAGTAAGAAGGTGGTTAATTTACATAGGAACGTCGATATTTTATTTGGCAAATAAAATTCACGGTAAACAAAGACATCTTTTGGATCCTTTGATTCCGATACTCGATCACTCCGTCGCTCCCCCCCCCCCCCCCCCCCCCCCCCCCCCCCACATGCAAGATTACGAAATGCATTCATAACCACTTCACTACAGACCCGGCGACTATTCATGTTTGTTTCAGAAGGTACAGTTAGTTGGATGTCTTTTACAGGACATCAAAATCAACCACAGCATTTATTCCAGAAGTTGGTGTTGTTGTTGCCTTCCACTTATGCCATTAGGCGTCGTGGACGAGGTACATTTGAAAAACAAGTATGATAACAGGGCAGGGTACATGTGAAGCAAACATGAGACATTTTCCAAGAAATAAATAATTACTATCAGTAGCAAGTCCTATCACGATTATACATTTGAGAATTTACTAATGAGACGGCCACAGAAGATAGGCTTTGAAATTCAAAATCTAATGGTACCTCAATGATGCCTGTATGTCACTTATAAGTGAAGATATTCACATTTTGTGAAGGTGAGACGAGTTGCGATTTTTCATGCTATTCACCCATAAGTGTAGCTCTCTAGTGTGTCCATTACCTCCCCCAGCGGGTGTGCGTGCGAGACTGTCTCAAATGGTCGTATGAAAACCGACTTTAAAAATATGTTCCGTCTTGTTAAATGATTACAAAATAGTACAAGTATCCATCCATCATGTGTCATGCCGGTAAGCGTGGGTGGTCATGTTCTGCCATCTCACTCGATCACCAGAGTCGTGGATCAGCTCCGTATTTCTGTATCGACCATGCCACAAGGCCAAGCCATCCAGGTACTTGCTTCTAGGTCTGTTCCCCTTGATCTTACCAGTTGTCACCAAATTCTCCAATCCATTTCTTCTCATAACATGCCCAAAAAATTTTGACTGTCTACGTCTAATTTCTCTAATCAATTTAAGATCTTCATTTGTTTCTTGAAGGACTTGTTCATTGGTCTTTCTGGCTGTCCATGGTATTCTTTGCATTTTCCTCAGAAACCACATCTCTACGGCCATCAGATGTTTTTCAGCCTGGCTGCTCATTGTCCACGCTTCACATCCATATAAAAGTACAGGTTCAATGTAGCATCTCAACACTCTTTTTCTCGTTTCAATTGACATCTTTTTATTGGTCAATATGTTTTTCATCTTGCTAAAGGCTAGTACAAGTATACAAATAAATTATTAATGATCTTTAAAATTGTGTTCTCTTTAACTTTAGTATGTCAAATCGCACGTTTTGTGTGTTGAAAAGTGTAGCGTAATCGGTGTGTGCGGACGTCATGACCCATTCACAAAGTCACATCTTCGCAGAAAATCTGTTTTTCAACCACAATTTGAGCAAGTTTAGCGATGAAACTATGCTGATTCAGGGGCAATATTTTATACGGCAATTAAAATTCACATTAAACAAAGACATCTATTGGATTCATCGATTCCGATCGCGATCATTCGGCTGCCTCTGTGGGATGCGTTCCCTGGCAGTCGGCAGCTTGCACTGATCCATAGAGCACACTGTAATCACAAACTTCCAGTTTCTTAGTTCTATATAATATTTTAGTTCGTAATGTTTAATAGTTTCTATTATATCACCTAATAATTTTGTGAAAAATTTTTTTTTTTAAATGCCCATCTGGGAACAGAACCCCGGCCTCCCGCGTGACAGGCAGATTGCTTACGACAATGCTAGCGAGAACACAATCCTTTCTCTACAAAGATATTTATATAGTCAAACCTCCGTTTTGGGTTACATGATCGTAATATTTTCGCCTGTTTTTTAACCACAATAACTTCTGTAAGATTGAATACAGAATTCGAAGATTCATCTACAATTGATGGTTTTCTATTGAAAGCAGCAGAAAAAAATTATGTACCGTTCAGCTTGCCGTTTTCATTTTTCTCCGCGCGCGAGGTTGGTCTCAACCAACACGTGTCATCGACGGATTATGAAAACTGACTTCAAAAATAAAAATATGTTCCGTCATGTTAAATGATTAAAAGATAGTACAAGTATACAACTAAATTATTAATAATCTTTAAACTTGTGTTCTCTTTAACTTTTGTAGGTCAAATTGCACGTTTTGAGTGTTGAAAAGTGAAAGTGTAACATGCCATAGCTAATCGATACGCGCATGCACAGTCACCATGGCACAGGGCCATGTGTTTACCCATTCACAAAAACATACTTCGCCGAAAATGTTCTTTTTCATCCCCAAAAATGCTAGTACAGCGATGAAACTTTCCAGATATATTTAAAATTGTAGGCAAAGTTCAAAAATGCATCTATAATTGATGCAATTCTATCAACAACGCTAGAATAGTGTTACAAAGTTCACACGCCAGTCGGATCGATATGCACAAAGAACAAAAACACGCCTCCGCAGAAAATGTTTTTCTCCACAATTGAAGCTAGTACAGCGATGAAACTTCCCAGATATATTTAAAATTGTGTGCAGAATTCAAAAATACATCTATAATTGATGCAATTCTATCAACAACACCAAAAAAAATTTATTACAGTAAGTATGAAATATATTCGTATGTATATAAAAGTTCACCATGATTTCAACCAATCGCCGTGCACGGAATATTAAGCCTAACTTTCCTGGAAAACCCAGGATGACGTGTGTTATTGTCACGTGAGATTTGAATGAATGAATGACGTCGAAAGAATGTATGTATGGTAAATTAGACAGCATTTTCCGGTTTAAGATTTTAAATGGCGGGATGACTCCGTACATGACTTTTGTTTTTACTTTGGATAATGGCACGATGGAACACACTACTATCAGTTACCAGTAAGTTAGCTAATTTTATCAAAATGCCAAATAACCAACAACAAAATAATGTCTTGCCGGCGAGGAATCAAACCTTGGTCTCCCGTGTGACAGGCGGAGATACTTTAACTTACCACTAAGCTACTGAGGACACGATGAAACACATGTCCCGATGACGTCACCTACGTCATGTGACCAGCCTTCGATTGCGAATACTATTCGGGAGTAGGGAGAACTATCACAATTTTAAATTTCTTCTTCTTCTTCGTTCATCCAGAGTTTTTTTTCCGGATGTGATTGCGTTGTGCCTGTTTACAGCAGAGCTGCGTTCTTGCGCCGTTAGGCCGACACATCCGACTTCTGCGGGCATTTGTTGACCGGGTTAACCTTCCCGGGGGTTTCTTAGGACGTTTGACTCTCACTGTTGTGGTGTTATCCCCCATCCCAGCTGGTCCATATAGAACAGCCAAAGATCCTGGTCAGCCCTCAAGGGAAGGCAGAGGCAGACCATGGGCATTCCCCGCCATCCAAGGAGGCTTCCATACTTGCAGAGCCGATACATAGCGCTCTGGTACTGGGCTCACCCAAGGAATCGTCACGTCCTGCGCATGGCTGCTTAGCCTCACTTCTGTATATTGGGCCTTCCGTTCACCATAGGCTGTTCTTCCGGAAACCAGAAGTATGCAGTCTGCAGATGACATCCACACAGTGAGCTTTCGATTCGGACTTTCCATGTAATGGATTCGCTATCCAAGCAATATTCCATTTCGTGCCACTGGGACACTTTTCCACCTTTTATGAAGTCCACACAGTGGGCTTTTGATTAGGACTTTCCACGTAATGGATTTGCTATCCAAGCAATATTCCATTTCATGCCTCTGGGTCTTCATGCACCTTTAAATGTCAACCTGTATGCAGTTAAAGTAAGCTGCGGTCAACTTGAGCTTGTTGATATCTCCATAGAGCTTGTCCTCAAATGAAGCAGGTGTGGGCCAAAATATCTTTCTCTGTTCTGCATACGTTGGGCAATTCTGCAGCAAATGTTTTGCTGTCATTTTTCCAGTTCTACAATTACATTCATCGGTATCTCCTATCTTTAGTTTATTGAACAAGTGGTATTTCAGCCTGTTATGTCCTGTGCGGAGTCTGAAGATTGCTACTTGTTCTCTTCGGTCAAGTTTGTAATATGCATCATCCTTCTGATGGCCTGGATGCTCTGATTCCCATTTGGTTCTATAAGTGCTTTTTATCAACCTCTTTGCCTCATTATAGGTTATGTCTATGTCAGGCTGTGGTAGTCGTCCGCCCTCTTTTGCCAGTCTGTCAGCCTCTTCGTTTCCAGGTATACTGCAATGTGATGGGATCCACTGTATTACAACTTTTTTGGATTTCTGGCATAGACCATGGAGTGCTGCTCTTAGGTCAGTTAGTTCTGTGCTGTTATTGCTCTTCAGTATTGAGACAACTGACTTTGCATCTGTGAAGATAGCTATTTGCTTCTCTTTATTTTCCTCCATCAGGAGCATTTCTGCTGCAGTTTTCAAAGCCTCTACCTCCGCTTTGAAGTTACTTGAAAATTTTCCAGTTGCCATTGAATGTGTTTTTTTCACTCCATTTTTTAAATTTAGGAGAATTCCTCCTCCTCCATTCTCTATTGAATTTTTGGCTGATCCATCTGTATATGCATGGGTCCAATTCCTGCTTGGGTAATGTTCTTTTATGTAGTTTAGGGTTATTTCTTTCTTTCGGTTTCATGCTGAGTGTTCTTTTTCTCAATACCAGGAATGTTTTCTATCATCTCAGGCAGTTGCTGCTGTCTCCAAGCTGGGAACTTGTGTGCAATGTGTATGGGCTTGACTGTTGATATGTTAAGTATAGGATCTGCCCTAATCCTTCGTTTTGCAGTTTCTACAAAGTTGCTACGCTTCAGTCTTCCCTTTCCAAAACCATTAAATCTGTTGTACATAGGGTGGTCTGTCAATCTTCTAAATTTTTCTGCTTGTTGCTGGGCTCTGCTATCTCTTCTATCCTGCATTGGTTGTAAACAAGTGATCTTTTCTAGTTCATTAATAGGCGTTGTCTTCAGGCTTCCAGTTATGATTCGCATTCCTTGGTTTTGGACTCTACTTATTTTGTTAAAGTTTGACTTAGCTGCTGTTGCCCAAGCTGCAATGCCATATTCCAGTACTGGCCTCACCCGTCCAGTATATAACTTCTTGAGAACTTTCTCATCTGCTCCCCACGTTGTACCAGCAAGCTTTTTCATGATTGCCATTCTCTGCCTTGCTCTTGTTCGATTTTTCTCAACCTGTGTCTTCCATGTAAGGCGACGATCAAAGGTGACTCCTAGATAGTTTGGATTTTCTTCATGGCGCAATATTTTTCCATTCAATACCAGCTTAGGTTGCTGAGTTTTATTTGAGAGGGAGAACACTGTGCATGTTGTTTTCTCCTCACTTATCTTCACTAGCCATGATTTTGACCAGTCCTCTAGCGCTAATAAGGCTTGCTGTATTCTGCTGTTAGCTGTACTAATATATTCTTCAGATGTCCATATGGCTAGGTCATCTGCAAAGGAGGATGTGTGTACTCTGGCTGGAAAATTTTCTGTGATGTCATTTATATATGCTAGGAATAATGTTGGTGAAAGAACTCCTCCTTGGGGGACACCTTGCTCCAGCAGCATCATTTTGCTTGTTTGTCCTTGTACTTTTGTCCTAGGCAGTTCTGTTCTCAAGGTAGTGGCTGATCCATTTATACATTTTTCCACAAACATGCATGTTTTGCAGTTTTACTTTCAGTCCTTCCTTCCATACTTTATCAAATGCTTTTTCTAAATCTATCCAGACTGCTAGTGTGTGCTTTTTCTCTTGGAAGGCATCCTCTATTTCTTGAGCTATATAGGTTATTTGATCTTCAGTGGATCTGTACTTTCTGAATCCTGCTTGGTGTGGTGTTAAGAGTTTGTTTTCTTCCAGATGCCATGTTAGCCTGCCATTGATAATGCGTTCCATTAATTTTCCTACACAGCTAAGTAGACTGATAGGTCGATAGCCATTTGGTTCTTCCAGGTCTTTTCCTTTCTTTGGGACTGGTATTAGTATAGCTTCCTTCCATGCCTGTGGGACTATTCCTCTCTTCCAGCTGTTATTTAGGACTGCTAGTAGTTGCTTTTTTGCCTTGTTGCCTAGTCCTATTAGCATTTCATTTGTGATTCCATCCTTTCCTGGTGATTTCTTCTTTTTTAGGGTATTCATTGCCTGTTCCATTTCTTCCATTGTTAGATTTGCCATCATATATTCTGCTGCTGTCTCTGTATTTCTATGATGTATCTGTTTGTCTTTGATTGCTTTCTTCTGTTCGGTTGTAATATCAATGTGGTTTGCATTTGCATAGTGTTCCATTAGTGCATTTGCAGCCTTTTTTCCTGTAAGCAAGGCATTTCCTTGTTTAATTGTTATTTGTTTGTTTCTAGGTCCTTCATTGTTCATGGCTTTCACTAGTTTCCATAGATTGTTTCCATCCCTGTCAAAATTCAGGTTTTCTGTTTTTTCCCTCCAACAATCTCTTGTTGTTTGATTTACTGTTCTTTTATATTTTGCTGAGATGGCTTTGAAAGAGATAATCGCTTCAATTGTTTGTTCTCTCTCTGCTGTCTTCCTGGCATCTTCAACTTTGTCCTCCAAACTTTGTAGTTCTTCAGTCCAGTATGGTTTGTAATTTTTCCTCGCTCCTCTAGGAATGGACTCAGTGGCTGCCTGTATTATCGCTCTGTTTAGACTTTCCACCATTTGCTTTATGTTGCCATATCGTGTATTTATGTTTTCACAATATTTGTCTGTTAGTATGGCAAATCTGTCCCAATCTGCTCGTTTGTAATTCCAGCGGGGCAAGGGCTTTTGCTCCTGTGGAACATACTCCATATTCATTACAAGCTTGATTGGTCTGTGGTCACTACCTGCTAATTGGTCCAGCACATGGCGATCAATTTTGTGGAGGATGTCTCCTGTGCAGAAAGCTAAGTCTGGAGTAGAAGTGGTAAGCCATCTTCTGGAGTAGAAGCTCGGTGTGTCATCCGCTTTGTTGAGTAGATGGAGATTTGAGTCTATTTCCCAGTCCTCCAATTCATCTCCTCTTTTGTCAGTATCTGGGTATCCCCATCTTTCTGAACGGCTATTAAAGTCTCCGACAATAATGCAGTTTGTGTCAGTTATTTTCATGTTTGAGAGTGTAAGGTCCTTATCTGCTGGGCTATACAGATTGTAGATTCTTATTTTCACGTCCTTTATCATTATATCAACACCTATAATTTCTGTTTGGTTGTCAGAGATCACAGATACTTCGCTGCAAGGTATTGTATTTCGTGTAAGTATTAGAACTCCTCCTTTATGTCCTTCGCGGTCGAAACGTGTGGCCTGATATCCTCTGACTGAAAATTTGCAATTGGCATTGAGGTGTGTCTCTTGAATGCATGCCACATCTATTCTATCTTTATGAAGACGCTGTGTCACGGATTCTTTCTTGTTATAAACTCCTTCGGCATTCCACTGTAGTATGTTGAGTGTCCTTGGTATTTGGTCAATAGCTCTTAACCTACTCCTCTGTGCCTTGACTCCACAGCACAGGGGAAGGTGACCACCAGTAGTCATGGGTGGACCCCCTCGAGGCAGGGGGCCCGGCACTATCACCGCCTGATGGGACTTCACGGGATTAGCACCATAACGATTAATTTTCATCTGTGGCATCATGAAATGATAAAGTTACGTTGCACTTCTTTGTCAAGCTTGTGGCTCAGTACATCCGATTTCGACAAGCACTTTTCGGGATGCTTTCCCTAGCCTTTGACTGTCCCCAGTCTACCTACAAGGCAGCAGGTTTGTGCGTCACTTCGTCTGGTCCCTCTCCCTTGACCTGTCCGACATGGGTAACCCTACCAGTAGCTGTGCTACCGTCGGCATAGCTCTTGGGGTCATTGGAACGCGCAAGCCCCTCTACCTCGTCAAGGTGGACGCACGGCAGAGGGGAATTTTAAATTTGAGAATTTACTAATGAGACGGCCACAGAAGATAGGCCTTGAAATTCACAAAATCTAATGGTACCTCAACGATGCCTGTATGTCACTTATAAGTGAAAATATTCAAATTTTTGTGAAGGTGAGACGAGTTGCGATTTCTCATGCTATTCACCCAAACTTAGAGCTCTCCAGTGTGTCCAATTACCTTCACCAGCAGGTGTGCGTATCTGTTCGTGCGAGATGGTCTCAAACGGTCATATGAAAACTGACTTCAAAAATATGTTCCGTCATGTTAAATGATTACAAAATAGTACAAGTATACAAATAAATTATTATTAATCTTTAAAATTGAAAATGAAAGTGTACATGCCATGCCGATCAGTATGCACATGCGCAGTTGCCATGGCACATGGCCTTGCGTTTACCCATTCACAAATGCACGCTTCGCAGAAAATGTTTTTCATCCACATCAGAAGCAATTGATGAAACTTTCCAAATATATTTAAAACTGTATGCAGAATTCCAAAATACATATATAATTGAAATCATTCTATCTGCAGCGCCATAATAGTGTTACAAAGTGCACATGCCAATCCGATCAATATGCGCAAAGAGCAAAAGCACGTCTTCGCAGAAAATGTGTTCTTCATCCACATCGGAAGCAATTACCGTGATGAAACTTTTCAGATATATTTAAAATTGTATGCAGAATTCAAAAATACATATATAATTGAAGACGTTCTATCTACAGCGTAAAAAAAAAAATTAATTATGGTAAGTATGAAATATATTCTTATTTATATAAAAGGTTACAATGATTTCAACCAACCGCTGTGCATGGAATATTAGACAAACCATTTCTGGAAAACCCAGGATGACGTGTGTTACTGTCATGTGAGATTTGAATGAATGAATGACGTCGAAAGAATGCATGGTAAATTAGGTAGTTTTCTGGGACAAGGTGAATCATGGCGGTAAGATTCCGTATGATTTCGATTTTCATTTCCGGTCGCGGCACGATGGAACTCGCTGCGAATAGACACTTCGTTTATTCACAATTGGATTGCAAATATACAAACAATAGACACTTCGATTTTAAAATTTCACTACAATAAAATACCTCATTGACAATGACACAGTACTCTAGTAGCCACTTCTCTTACTTAACTGAGTTTGAATTGGCATAAAGACTTTATGGGGTACCGCTGAAAATCATGTTGCATGGTCTATTCAGCTGTGCAGGTTTAATAAATATCAAACAATTCTGAGAATTTCACTATAAAAAGTACCTAATGAATGAGAGTTGCTCAGTTGCAGAGCAACTGAAGTTGTGTCCTACGTTCGTAGCGTAATGCTTAAAATTAAACAACCTACCGTAATTTCTGGAGCAATGTCAATCTTGAAAGATTGCTGCTGCAGAGTTTTCAACGTGACAATCATTTTAACAGGCTGAACCCGTGAACGCAAAGCAAAAAACGCAGAAACTTATCAATATGACAGTATAGGATGACTCCCGTGTTAGACAGCCGCCATTGAACTGTGATACAGCAGTGAATGCAGTGACTAATGGCAATGGCCGGATGTGCCTATATTCTATATCTAGAAACGTTCAAATCTTAAATCACTTTCTTAAATACCACACACGAATTAATCATCACATTTTAAAATAGCATTTATGAATACAAAGCAGCTGGATTATTTTCAAATATGACATCAGAAGATTATTTATTATCGTGCTAACTTCTCAATCGACCATGTGCCATGCCAGAATGCGTGGGCGGTCATGACGCGCCATGTCACTCGATCACCAGAGTCGTGGATCAGCTCAGTGTTCCTGTCTCGACCATGCCATATGGCCAAGCCATCCAGGTATTTACTTCTCGGTCTTCCCCTTGGTCTGTTCCCTTCGACCTTGCCAGTTGTCACTAAGTTCTCCAATCCATTTCTTCTCATAACATGTCCAAAAAATTTTGACTGTCTACGTCTAATTTATCTAATCAATTTACGATTTTCATTTGTCTCCTGTAGTGCTTGGTCATTAATTTTTCTGTCTGTCCATGTATTCTTTGCATTTTCCTCAGAAAGCACATGTCTGCAGCCATTTATTAATATTGCATTACGTTGTAGCACCATGTGACAGTGCACATGTGCATTTATACGAGGGAGCTCCATATGGAAACGTTAATTGTGTGTGTGTGTGTGTGAATATATTCTGAAAATAAAGCAAACAACAAATGTATCATTTATCGATGTAATGACCACTGCGTTCAATGTATGTCCTCCGGCGTCGATAAAGTGCTTGGATTCCTATAGAAAAAAAATTATCTGGGGCAACTACTGGGTGTGCCTGACAACATCGTAAACAGTCTGTCACAAAAGTCACACAGTTTTGAAACTTCCTACTCCACTCATACACTTGCTTGACTTACAGGCATGCATCACCATTCTGGACCGTCATTCGCCCATGAATTTTTATAGGTTTCACCCCTTCAGTAATAAAAAAAAAAAAAAAACCGGATAACATGACGTTGCTCCTCTTTGTTGCATATCAAAAGTGGGGCAGCCATCTGTAAACTGCCCTAATGGCATTACCATGTTCGTTTGCACCGTGATGTCACTTGCTAACACTCTTGACATCCTTAACAACAATATTGAAAGGTTACAAGACAATGGCATGGTTATTGTAATTTCTATGGCAGTTTTAAGGTTTTCATTTAAAGCCTCCTCGTGGCAGTAGGCAATACTAAATTGTCCCCAAACAGTTTCTTGCTATGGGTCTATGACATGACAGCGTCATCACATTGTGTAGGCCAGAATGCCCGGAGGACCACGTCGCCAGTCTTTCTCTCACTTTCGCAGGTGACGAGTTCAGGCTTCGAACCCGCGTCCCACGGTTATTATGACATTATCAGCGCAGATCGCTATCAACTTCGCTAAGGCACCCCTTTGTTTAAGTATATGGGGGAAACAGGGGAAACAACCGGTCTCTCTGACCTAGGTGTTAACATCTTTCTCCGTAATCCCGTACATCCTCGTGATTAACGTAACCTGCGCGAGAATCGGTAGCAGTTCTCGCCGCGTTGGCAACTTACGGGGTATGTGAGCCGGCCGCTCAGAAAGCAATAGCAAACTCATTCATTCAGTAGCATGTCCTTTGCAGAACCTCGCTCCCATAACAACCTTCCGGAAAACCTCTCGATCAAGATAAGCAAGATGTCCGCGTCTGATACACCCATCTGTAGATCATCCGCCACATCCTGCACCCATCTTCTCTTTGGCCTTCCTCTTCCTCTCTTCCCAGGCATATACCCTTCCATTATTGTTCTCTCCAAACTTTCGTGACGTTTCAAGTGACCAAAATATTTCAATTTTCTTTGTTTTATCGTCTTTAATAGCCAACCTTCTTCAATATTCAACTTTTGAAGTATGGATGCATTTGTTCTTTTCTTTACCCAAGATATTTTTAGAACTCGTCTATAACATTTATATTCAAAGGCGTGTATGCGCTGTTCAGCTTGTTTAGTAAGTGTCCATGTCTCACAGGCGTATGTTGCAATGGGAAAGATGTATGCTCTTACAAATCTAATTTTTGTAGTTCTGTCTGTCCCACTCCATAATTTATTCAGCTGTTTTAGTCTTTGAAGAGCAATTGATAGTCGCCGTTTAATTTCTTTCATTGTGTCCCCGTATTCAAAATTTTCCACCACCTCCAATTTTTCCCCATTAATGTATATTTCTTTCTCCATGGTAGTTTTATCTGTATGCATTATCTTTGTTTTTGCTATGTTAAGATATAAGTTGTGATTTTCACTATTCAATTTGGTTGTGGCTATTAGGTTGTCCATGCCATTCTGTGTTGTGGATAGTAACACTGTATCATTAGCATATCGAATCTCCGGTATGTCATGACCGCCGATATTTAGGGCATCATATAGCTCCCTGTTTATATCATCTCTTACATTTCTCATTATATTTTCGGCGTACAGGTTAAACAAATAGGGTGACAGCACGCAGCCCTGACGGACTCCTTGCTTGATGTCAAACCAATCTGATGCCTCGCCATCTATTCTAACTGCTGCTTGTTGGTCTAGATAGAGCATTTTTATGAGTTGTACTATATGTGATGGAAAGCCCATAGTCCTCATGATTTCCCAAAGTTTCTGATGCTGTACACAGTCAAATGCCTTTGAATAATTCACAAAACATGAGTATAGGTTTACATTAAATTCTCTGCACTTCTCTATTATTAAACGCATGTTGAATATGTGATCTCTTGTTCCTCTTCCTTGTCTAAATCCAGCTTGAACTACGTTAATCTCTTCTTCCATTTTCTTACGAAGTCTTGCCATTATGACTTTTAGTAGAATTTTACTTGCATGACTGATCAGGGCAACAGTTCTATTGTTGGTGCATAATTTCAGGTTGCCCTTTTTTGGTATTGGAATGAAGATAGTTCTCTTCCAATCTTTTGGCCATATCCATATTTCCAAATCTTTGTACATAATGCATGATATATGTGTATGCTTTCTTCTCCTCCCGCTTTAATTAGTTCAGCTGGTATCTCATCACATCCAGGAGATTTACCATTCTTCAGGTGCTTTATAGCCCAAGCAATTTCATCTAATGAGGGTTCAGGTTCTGTCTCTGCTGTCGTTGGCTCATGTATCTCATTCATATTCTCACTGTCACTCGTATCATACATTCCACTGCAGTACTCCTACCATCTCCATACCCCTACCCCGCTAACCTTAATAGCAAACTACTGAGCGTAATCTAGCCTAGTACATCAACAGCAGCTGAAAAATGCTGATGTTGACTGCAACGTCCTGTAAGGGATATGTTAAAAAAAGTTAATTGCATATCCTTTTACAGGACGTCGCAGTCACCCTCAGCAATTTTTTTAAAATTTGCTGTTGTGATCTCTTGGCAAGTTTACGTTCAGTAGTTTGCCATTGCTTTCTGAACGACCAGCACCCATACCATTTCATTCAAGGTGTTGTCGCCATTTGGAGATGGCAGGTTCGAATCCTGGTCGGTAACTATGGCTTTCAAATTTGATGTTGTCTAATGCGTCCTGTAGTCTTTACTTCTGTCCTCTCCTTCTGTGAGTGCCAAACAATACTACATGTGTTTATTTATGTAACCGTTTAAAAAAAACGCAAGGTGGTCTGCTGCCAAATCGCTGGCAGCTGTGTTTCGAACGCTGTCTGTGCGATTACGAACTGCGTCTGTAACTCCTCGCCCACTGAAGTTTAATTAAGAAAATCTGATAATGTAAAATGGCGGAACAGATTTCCACCAACGGGACTCTATATTCTTGTCTATACTACTTGGAGGTTGGTGGTTTAATATAGATCCTCTGCTAGCGCAAAATGAATTAAGTTGCATGTCTTGTGCAGGAAGTCGTAGTCAAATCAAACATTTAGTGGCTGTCTTGGATTTTCCAGGAAAATTTACTTTCCGTTGTGTGCCATTGCTTTCTGAACGAACGACCGACACTCATGTCATTTAACAATCAACGCAAAACGATCTCCTCACAAAACACCTGCGGCAGACTTCGAGTTTGGTGTGTTGAACTGAAATGTAAGTTTAGAATGAAATACAGGTTAACACTAAAATCTAAGTTAAAACTGAAAACTTGAAAGTCGATGTTCAGAAACTGAACGGTTATTTATAGGAGAGTGAACTCCTAGTTTAAAAACCAGAGCACACCAAAAGATTGCATTTCAATGTCTACAGTACAACGGAAATACACCAAGAAATTCGTTTCCGGTTGAGTCGGAAACGAATGATGATGAAAGCGTGAGGCTATGCTGAAACTGAAGTTTTTTTTTTTTTTCCCGCTTTGAACACAAGCGTAGTCCATTCACCTCCTACAACTGACTGACTGTTGTGTGTGGATTAGCTTTCCCTATTGCCAATGTCCCTCGCCATCAGGCGCACCCACACCGATTTGTGAGGTACTTGTAATTTACGTCCCCAAGACAAGGACGAGAAGTCAATATAATGAAGAATATAAAATGAAAACAGGTATTATGACTAATATGAACAAGTGAGAGATAATAAACACAGACACAGTTTAACGCTGTGGAGTGCCTCCATCCAGCGGGAATCAACCCTGTTATAGATGCCACTGTATAACTCCTCCCATTCTATTCTATATATCCACCTTCGGCTTCACATTTTCTTATTTAGCACCTTTAACAATTGAACTTCTGCACCGCCTTAATGGGAACGGAGCATGAGCAAAGACCTAACAACATTTGATAGCAGTATGTGTTCTGTTTAGGTGTTAATGTTTAATTAAATTTTATAATTTCAAAACAATATTTTGCTTTAGTGAATTTAGACAGAGGCAACATAACTAACATATTGCACGATTTGTTATCTGGCATGCTTCGCTGAATCTCACCACGTGCGTACTGCTGAGTTATATATCAAGCAATGGGAGGGGTGGGGGGGGGGAATAATTGATACTGTGGCTGAAATATGATGTGCATCGTCGCTGACCTTGTGCGAATGTGTAGTAGTAGTAGGTTATATGTTATATCAACACAAACAAGTCTAACACTTAGACAGGAAGTCCTTCTGTTAATATAGTAACGGCTGGAATCGATTAATATTTAATATATATGACCAATATATAATGTAAATGATGAAGACCACTAAGATAATATTTTATCTTATTTTCACGTTATTATTGCCATAACTATATTTTCACTGTGATTTCCGTTTGCCGGATTTGCATTCGTTGTAAGGTATGAGCACGGTGTCTGTACCTAACAACTGTTCCCATCTTGTGTTATATCCTGCTGCAGGCGTTACTTCTCTAGTTTACTAGTTAGTTTAGTTAGTTAGTTAGTTAGTTAGGTACCAACCTCAGGGCAAGGGGTCGTCCCCATTATGCTCCGTTCCTGTGCCAGTGAATTCCATACAAAATGCTCCTCACTGCCCAATGTGAAAAGTGGAACAGATAGGAGTCTCGGCAAGCCAACAGCCCGTACAGGTACACTGTGCATAATGCCGCCGCCAGAATGCCAACACAAAATTCCTCCAAGAAAAATACACTTCATCGTCGATGGAATCAGCAGTCACCAGAAAGACTTCATTGACCCGAGTTTTATCCCACTATGCTCGGTCTTTTCCAGCAGGGCTCTTCTCTCTTGTGTATAAATGAAGAGCCACTATGTTACTATTCTTCTTGTTGCTGTTGTTTGTGGAACCCCAGAAGACTGGTTTTGACTCTCTCAAGTCCATTGAATTGACATTTAAGTCTGTGAGAACTGAAAATAACGTGCATCTATATGAACTAATGAATGAATCCCCAGAAAACAAGAAGTAGATAGTTAGTTAGTTAGTTAGTTAGTCACGGTTCCAACTTCACAGCAACGGGTCGTCCCCATTATGCTCCGTTCCTGTGCCAGTGAATATCACATAAAACGCTCCCCACTGCCCAATGTGAAAAGTGGAAAAGACAGGAGTCTCGACAAACAACAGCCCGCACAGATACACTGTGCATAATGCCGCCGCCAGAATGTCAACACAAAAGAAGTAGATTGTGAGCTTTACTAGAACACAAGTAACAAAATGGATGTTGAGGCTAAGTCTTAGTCAGAACAGAATAAACAAACACAAACCGACACAACTACATGATAAACACTACATGAAAATATAAATATAAAAGTTACTTATCTGTATCCTTGTTGTGGCTGGATACGTCCTTCAACCGATCAGCACGTACGATGACTTACAATGACAATGTATTGAATTTAGAGAACTTCGCTGATAATGTCATGAGCGCCTTTGGACGTTGGTTTGGCGCCTTCGTTCGTTGTCTCATTGTCATAAAAACAACACACAAAAACTCATCTACTGCCTATAGTACCATGTGGTGTAGGACAGGAGGGTCTTGAGCCTAAGGAATTAAGGTCGCCTGGCTAGTGCAGTCGCCGCGATGTGTGCAGGTTTGGGTATTTCTCTGTGACCCTGACAGAAAAAAAAAATCCACACCTTACCCAGGATTCGAACCCAGGTCTTCTGAAAGAGAACATTGTATTCTAGCCACTCAGCTAAGCGCTCCTCATTGTTTCGCTAAATGAGGAACAGATTGCCCGCTAATATCTCATGGCATTCAGATCTACACAATGTGTGGGCCCTATCACAACAAACACCATAGCAGATCGCTAATTTTAATCTACCGGAGTGACACTGGTGTACAGGGTTTCCCCCGACCCGGTACAAAAATACATTCCCCACAGGGATTGTCTTGGAAAGTTCTCCATCCCCTCTCCAAACTTATAAACCAGTGGCATGTAAAAGACAAATACTGGATCTTCGGATCTACCAGTGGGGTTATAAGTATATAGCAATACGAAATGGCTGAGATTACAATATATAGCAATACGAACTGGCTGAGATTAGAATATAGCAATGTGAACTGGCTGAGATTAGAATATATAGCAATGCGAACTGGCTGAGATTAGAATATATAGCAATACGAACTGGCTGAGATTAGAATATAGCAATGTGAACTGGCTGAGATTAGAATATAGCAATGTGAACTGGCTGAGATTCGAATATATAGCAATGCGAACTGGCTGAGATTAGAATATAGCAATGTGAACTGGCTGAGATTAGAATATATAGCAATACGAACTGGCTGAGATTAGAATATAGCAATGTGAACTGGCTGAGATTAGAATATATAGCAATGCGAACTGGCTGAGATTAGAATATATAGCAATGCGAACTGGCTGAGATTAGAATATAGCAATGTGAACTGGCTGAGATTAGAATATATAGCAATGCGAACTGGCTGAGATTAGAATATAGCAATGTGAACTGGCTGAGATAAGAATATATAGCAATGCGAACTGGTTGAGATTAGAATATATAGCAATGCGAACTGGCTGAGATTAGAATATAGCAATATGAACTGGCTGAGATTAGAATATATAGCAATGCGAACTGGCTGAGATTAGAATATAGCAATGTGAACTGGCTGAGATTAGAATATATAGCAATGTGAACTGGCTGAGATTAGAATATATAGCAATGCGAACTGGCTGAGATTAGAATATATCAATGTGAACTGGCTGAGATTAGAATATATAGCAATGCGAACTGGCTGAGATTAGAATATAGCAATGTGAACTGGCTGAGATAAGAATATATAGCAATGCGAACTGGCTGAGATTAGAATATATAGCAATGCGAACTGGCTGAGATTAGAATATATAGCAATGCGAATTTGCTGAGATTACACTATAGCAATACGAACTCGCTGAGATTAGAATATAGCAATGTGAACTGGCTGAGATTAGAATATATAGCAATGCGAACTGGCTGAGATTAGAATATAGCAATGTGAACTGGCTGAGATTAGAATATATAGCAATGTGAACTGGCTGAGATTAGAATATATAGCAATGCGAACTGGCTGAGATTAGAATATAGCAATGTGAACTGGCTGAGATTAGAATATATAGCAATGCGAACTGGCTGAGATTAGAATATAGCAATGTGAACTGGCTGAGATAAGAATACATAGCAATGCGAACTGGCTGAGATTAGAATATATAGCAATGCGAACTGGCTGAGATTAGAATATATAGCAATGCGAATTTGCTGAGATTACACTATAGCAATACGAACTCGCTGAGATTAGAATATAGCAATGTGAACTGGCTGAGATTAGAATATATAGCAATGCGAACTGGCTGAGATTAGAATATATAGCAATGCGAACTGGCTGAGATTATAATATATAGCAATGCGAACAGGCTGAGATTAGAATATAGCAATGTGAACTGGCTGATATTAGAATATATAGCAATGCGAACTGGCTGAGATTAGAATATATAGCAATGCGAACTGGCTGAGATTACACTATAGCAATACGAACTGGCTGAGATTAGAATATAGCAATACGAACTGGCTGATATTAGAGACAGATTGGTACTGTTTCCTCCACAGGTTTTAGATGTTTCATTGCCAGCAGACCCCAAAACCAATGGCTGAGATTGGATATAGATTGGAAATGTTCCCGCCACAGGTTTTAAATGGTTCAATGCCAGCAGACTTTTATTCAATGACTGAGATTAGAGATGGATTGGCAATGTTCTCTCCATGGGTTGTAGAATAGATTGGCAATATTCCTCCACAGGTTTTAGATGTTTCATTGCTAGCAGTCTATTATCCAATGGCTGAGATTAGAGATAGATTGGCAATGTTCCTCCACAGGTTTTATATATTTTATTGCAATCAGACTACAACACAATGCCCAAAGTGACAAGAGTTTAGTTGAGTTAAGAGCACATATCATACCACCCAGGGCATTCTCATACATGCTCCGACCTCATCTTCAACAGCCAGCGAAGAGTTCCAATATTAATGGTACCAGTTGCCGTCTGATTATGTGTCCGTCTGGCCTTTCCTCCGAGGCTTCAGTGTCGACCACATTCGCTGGTCACTGCAGCATCATCTTTTGCGGATCGTGTTGATCAGTCTGTTCTTCTGCTCTACAGACACGATCCCAAAGGGACCCGATCACGTTTGCCTTATCATGCACGAGCACCGTAATACCAACGCTGTAAAAACGACGTAAAACAAACAAAAATACAATACAAAGCGAGGAAATATGAGGATATTAACAGTGCGGGTTTTCTGTATGTGTAATGTATCTGACTATACCTTTTAGCTTTAAATTTACTACCCGTACTAGCATTTCATGTTTGTGCGGAATATGCCAAATATACCAGAAGCTCATGGAATAACGCCTCCAGCAAGTAAGCAAAAGTGCGACTCAATCAATAACTGACTCTATTTTAAACTAAGTAAAGAGAACAGAGGTGCTATTATTGGCAGGCAACAGAAACACTTACAGATACAAGAGTGGCTGAGAGTCTGCTTAACAATGTTTACACATAAGTGCTTTATACACCATATCTTGCCGAGCTTGTGTTCATGGAAGCGGCTAACGTGTTAATTGAGCGCATGTAAGAGTGGAATCCTCAGGCACTCGTGCCTGTTATTTGGAATAGTGGAAAGAATAAGTATGTGATTACAAAAGAAGGCAGAACATTGAAAAACACAGTTTAGAATTTTGAAAGGAAATGGTTTAAAAGACAATAGGATTGACCTCAATGTACCGGGTTGTATCGTATTTGGCTCGATGTCTTTCCACAGGGCAATCTGACGAAAGCGTCGCACAGAGCACGAACTCCGCAGCCAATCTTTCCCTCATTTGGGCAAGCGTACGAGTTCAGGCATGGAACCCGCATTCCTTTACCAGGGAGTTCGCTAGCATAAGCTCTACCGTTGTCCATGCGTGGTAGGTTTAAGTCAGTGTTTCCCAACCTTTTTTGTGCTATGCCCCACCTAAGCCTTTCTAAAATTCTGATGCCCCCCCCATCCTCCCCCCCCCCCCCCCCCACATATGCATCATTTTTAATATTCAAAAATTGAAATCTTCACCAAAGAAACTTGAATTTTTTTTAGAAGAGCTCACGGTTCCCTGAGGGGCCAGAGATGTGTGTCTGTTGTGTTGGGTGAATTTGTTTTTGGTGGGGGAAGGGGGGGGGGGTGTTTGGCGGTTACCCCAGACAGGCTGGTTCCCCTGCCTCCCCCTTTTTTGTGTGGACCCTTAGTCTCAATGTGAGCTATTGCCCACAGTGATCCACCAGGCCCACATCTAAGGTGAAGATATGTGATGGGTTTTTATTTGATCATCCCGGCCCCCGACCAGACCAGGCGCACTACTGCGGGGAGAGCAGCAAATGCACCCGATCCTAGCCAAAGGACCGATAATCGCTAGGAAATTATTGAGCAAACACAGTAAGTAAATTTTCAAAACATATAATGGAGAACTGGAATTCAAGTACAAAATAATTTTAATGAAAGATTTTTCTATATTATTTTAATTATTAGTAATTATTTAAATTCAGTGAGATCCTTGCGCTTGATGCTTGCTGCAAAGAGATTTTATGTCAGGTTCCAATTTAGTTAACTTCAGTCTCAAGTCTCCCCGATTTGTTATATTCAGCCGATTTCTTCCCCCCCCCCCCCTTTAACAATCGAATTGCCCCCCTGTGGGGCGTGGGCCCCACGATGGGAATCACTGGTTTAAGTGTTAATATTCTTTACCTCCCTTTACCTCCCTTTAGAGTTCCGTTAACACACAGGCTAAGTTCCCCTTAGTCACCTCCTACGCCATGCAAGATAATTTGCAGTGTTATACCAATCCTTGCCTTCCTTTATGGTCCCGCTAACATACGGGGTAGTTCAAATATGAACTCAATATAGTCCACTCCGTTTAAGCTTTGTGCAACCGGAAATCATTGTAATAGAAGTTTAGCGTAGAAATCAACAACGCGTTAGATAATGAAAGTGGAGAAATATGGTTTGTGTAGAAGTTGAGAGACAGCAGGCGTAAAGTTGTTACTGAATTGACTTAACAAGGTGCGAACAGACCTGAGAGCACGAAGTTCTTGCACTTAACTGCCAATTACAGGCAGTTGTTGCACCTGCTTGACTTTTACACGGTATAATAACAAGAAATACATATATTTTCACGGCAGAAGTGGTTGCACTAGAAATGGTGTCTTACGGCACTTCACGGGCTCCCACTTGTCCTCGCACAGAAGGTGAGATTTGCCACATATTCACTATCCACACCACTACCTCTAGAAAATGTAATGTATGTAAGCAAAATGTAATGCATGTAAGTAAAATGTAATGTATGTAAGTAAAATGCAATGTATGTCAGTAAAATGTAATGTATGTCAGTAAAATGCAATGCAATTAAAAAGTAACGGATTCTTTTACATGTCTTGATGTGCATTGGGTATATGGTGCTAGGCCAGTAGTTGTATACAACAGTACCAATTGGGGAACCCTTAGAGGCCACTATGACAGTTCAGACATAAATTCCATGTATTATTTGACGCTCATAAAAATAGGAAAAAGAAATATAGACTAGAGAACTTGGTAATTGGTAATCTAGTTATATGTGCTGATTTGCTGTTTGATGTTATACTTTCTGGGTACTTGATGCGCTTTACTTGATTCAGGGGGTGTTCTTCTTGATGAATGTTTATTGTGCTTTCTTCTTTGGTTATAGTTATTACCTCTGTTTTACTTGTGCTAATTTTCATGTTATATTCCAAACACACTTCATTCAGACTATTTATGTGATCTTGTAATTTTGACTCTGAGTTTGCTATTAATGTTTGATCGTCCGCAAATAAGAGTTCTTTAATGGTATGATTTGCCGTTGGTTCTTCTTCCGTGTTCTGTTCTTCATGCTGTGTTGTTACGGCTTCTCTTTGGCTGCTTTCTTTACGTATTTCAACCAGTAAGCTTCCGAATATGTAAGTATTGTTTACCTCACCGTTAAGCTAAGAAGGTTTCAGCAAATCAAAATACACCAAACAGTCACATGTGTACAGTATGTAAACAACCGGAGTATAACAAAGAAAATCACACGTCATTTACTTGAGCGAAGTCGCTCACAGCTTTGTCACGTCAGGAAATCTAGACGTACATTTTGTATTGCCTCGTGGACATGTCCTCATCAATTGGATATTTATAATTAAATAGTTCGTGCGAATACTGTATAATTGTTGTTAATAGTGTGTTTTAGACCAGTGGTTATAATTTCCAAGATGCTAGTGATTCCACTCAGGCTTAAAGTTACATCGTGTGAGATAAGATACATAAGAATTCCAGTTGGAAAAACAAGAAGAGATAGAGAGGTATATGAGAAGCTAAAAGCAAGTGTAAGGATAACACCGATTAATGACTTTATACGAGTACACACAAGAATTAAATGGTTCTGACATTAGTTATGGAACAAGATCAACCAACTAGAGCGGTGCACTTGGATACAAGGCGAGAAGATGACCCAGACAGAGTTGGCTAGAGTAAAAGAGACATTGGAGAAATCAACTGTGACGTTAGTGACAAGCAACTAAAGAAGCAAAAACAGAGAATTGCAGCTACCTCATTTTTGCATTGCTTAATGACAAAAGCAGTAGGGAAAAAAAAAACTTGATTTCCCGGCTAAGTGATCTAATTAGTAGATTAGAAGCAGTTTGAATAGTTCAACGACTATGGAAACAAATCAACGGTTTAACTTTAAAGAATTTCAATATAAGGAATAGAGCTGGACGCTTCACTTCATAATTGTATCTGCCGTGGTATTGTCGCTACATTATAGCCAGTAAACACCCGGAAACTGGTGGATACAAGTGGAAGAGACAAGCGGAATAGACAGGTGGAATAGACAAGTGGAAGAGACAGTGATTACTTCCATAGTGACACCCCAAAGACACATGGGACGATAATTTGCCATTATTTTGTGAACGACCGACAATCACACCTTGGAAATCAACGAGTAGAATAGTTGAAGAATTACATGCCAAAACTTGACTTCATCGATGGTTCGGTGTGTGCACAAGCCTACACCCAACACCCGCGACTCTCGCTGTTCCTTGTTCGGCTGATGATGAACTTATACGGGACATACAGGTGAGTGCCTAATATTATGTAATCTTAACATATTCTGTGCCAAACAAATGTAGGTTTGAACCCCAAACAAAACTGGATGGCGGAAAATGGGAAGCAGGCCTGTGTGACGGTTATGACTGAAAAGTTGTTAATATGGTAGCAGACATGTTGTGTTATATATCAAATTAAAGGGGGTTGCGTAGAGACAACTACTGTATATAAGGCCACGGCAGATACGGGAAATCGCTTTAGACGATTAATCATCCCATGGCAGTTAATTAGTTAAGTAAGTAAATGTAGGTCAGCATGGCCCAATGGATTGAGAACGCGTGTTTTTAAACATCCAGTATGCTGATGCCGAGGTTAGGGGTTCAACCCCTTCACCGGACAGTTGGACTAAAATGTCGACCTATCGTCCTTGAACTTGGGAACGTAAATTACAAGTACCTCTGAAGTAGGCGTTCCTGATGGCGAGGGACACTGTTAATAAGGAAAGAAAGTTAATCCACACGGCAAAATTCAGTCAAGCACTACTACAAGTAGTGTGTATGGACTACGCTTGAGGTCAAAGTGAGCGAGAAAAAAAATTTAGAAGTAAACTACAAAAATACACTAACTGATTACTGTCGGAAAATGGAAAGAATAATATAGTACGATAGAATCACACATGTGAAGCTCATGAAGTCAAAGTAAGTTATATATCCTTTATAATGACGTCACAGTCAATCCCAGCAGTGTTTGACTATTCGTGATTTCTTGGCAAGTTTTACGTTCAGTACTTTGCCATTGCTTTCTGAACGACGACCGAGATTCATACCGTTTTATCGGAAACCAACACAATAGCGGTCTGCTTTGGTAACTCCTTCCCCAGAGAGCAGACATAAATAAACTACTGCTAAAGGCTCCAGCATACGGAGGAATCTCACGCCACTACCAAATATCATTTAAGGACATACCTGACCAGTCTTCTACTGGACAACCGAGAAGCCCATGGTATTATGCTATAGGCCAGTGGTTCTCAATCTTTTTTTGGCCCATGCACCCCTTCACCATATGTTCAGAATGTCATACCCCCCCCCCCCCCGTTTCGTATTTCTCCCCATTAAATTCCCCCCCCCCCCTACAGAGTATAACGTAAAAATGGAAGCTAAATTTAATAATATATAATAGAACAAGTTTAGACAACTACATAAAACGTAGTTTGCGGGTCTACTTACTTTATAAAACGAATTTCAGAAGAGCGAGAAGTATATTACTGTAAATTATGGAGGGAAAAACAATATAAAGTAAACGGTTCTTGTATTAACGCGATCTTGAAATAATCTTAATTCTCCCCCCCCCCCCCTTTCCCCGGAAACCCTAAAATTTCCTCTGGGGGTGGGGGAAATTCCCCACCGACTGAGAACCACTGCTGTAGGCCAATATAATATATTATTATTATTCTGATTTTATACAGTGTTACTAGCAGAAAGCGAGCAAGAATTGCAAACACTAGTGGAAAAAGTAAACTGGCATAGTGCATGCAAAATGTGGCTGACATATTAACATCTAAAAACAAAAACTATGATAATTAGCGTTGGAAAGGAAATACCTTCAATGAACATCACAGTAAACGGGGAGTCACTAGAACAAGTAACAAGTTTCTCCTATCTTGGACATGTAATAACAGATGATGGCAGAAGTGAAATAGGAATCAAAAAGAGAATAGGAATGGCCCAAAAAAACAAAAAACAAACATCATTTCAACATCATGAGACCAGTATTAACATAGACAAACGCACTAAAAATGAGAATTGTCAAATGGTATATATATTCAAATGTAATATATGGCGCGGAAGGCTGGGCATTGAACAAACAATTAGAAAGTCGAATAGAGGTCCTGAAGATGTGGATATTCAGAAGAATATGAATATGTCATTGAAACAAAACCAATCAAATAATAAGGTTCTAGAAAACCTGGGAAGGAAAAGAGTTGATGAAAGAAATAACATAGAGACTAGTGGAATATTGCGGCCACGTTAAAAGACATAACACTCGTATAAAATCCACCCGAGAAGGTTAACCCGGTCAACAAATGCCCGCAGAAGTCGGATGTGTCGGCCTGACGGTGCAAGAACGCAGCTCTGCTGTAAATAGGCACAACGTAATCACGTCCGAAAAAAAAACAACTCAGGATGAACGCAGAAGAAGAAGAAGAAGAAGAAGAAGAAGAAGAAGAAGAAGAAGAAGAAAATCCATTCTGAATTAAGGCAAGAGAGCAAGATATAGACAACGTTACAAGTGGGAAGATAACATCAAGAGATGGGCGAACAGCGGTCTGACAGAATATGCAATCATGGCGAGAGGCAGACAGTGTTGGAGATCCATTGTAGCCAACCTTCATTTTGGAGACGGCACCTGATCTATTATTCTTATTTTGTAAGAAAGCTCTTTACTAGAAGATAACAATAGTAACTAATTCAGTGCAAAAGGATAGTATATCGACAAATATGACCCCACCATTTGGACAGAAAGACGATCTATCGCCATACTAGGGTATCTTCCGCAGCTTCAATGCTCAGTGAACGGAAAGTTACATTATAATACGTGCTGATTTGATTGTTCTCCATATATGGTCCAAGCCTACTTTTTATTTAGTACTAAGTCAGTTAATAGTAAATGCATCATTAGCTTTTTATCAGTATTGTACACACACGTTTACGTACACACACGTATGCACACGTACACACACGTGTGTGTGTGTATGTGTACCTATGTGTGCGATGTGTGTGTGTGTGTGTGTGTGCACCAATGTGTGCGATGTGTGTGTGTGTGCGTGTGTGTGTGTCTATGGATGAGTCGATGTGGGTGTGTGAAAATAATATCTTCAACTACTTCTAAGTATCAACAGGGGCAGCAGTATGGCTGAAATGGTAAGAGTCCTAGCTCTTCAATTTCCAGTGAGCTGATGGCGTGGTAGCGGGTTCAGCCCCTACAGTTGAATTGAACCGTTGACTTCTCGTCCCCTACGTTGGGGACGTAAATTACAAGTACCTCTGAAGTCGGAGTGGGTTCGCCAGATGGCGAGGGACACTGGTAATAGGGAAAGCTAATCCACATGTAACAACCAGTCCAGTGCACTAGAAGTAGTAGCAAATACTAGTAGTATTTCATAAAGTATCTTTTACTTATGTTGATTTAAATGTCTTTTTTCCCGTGACCCCTCCACCGTATTTTTACACTGATTGAGTGCCGAAGGACAATACATTGCCAAATTTAACCTTTTATTTGGACATAAGGACGATATAGAGACATACAAGGGTCATTGTGTTATTTGTTTTGTTTTGTGGTATCTTAGGCAATTTCATTGCTCAGTGAAGGGAAATTTACATTATAATACTTGTTCATTTGATTACGTACATGATTGGTTCAAACCTATGTTTTCTTTGGTAATGAATCAGTCAAGGCCACTGTTGAAATATTTCAACCAATAAGCCTCCGAATATGTGAGTATTGTTTACGTCATAGTAAAGCTAAGAAGGCTTCAGCAAATCAAATCGCACCAAACAGTCACCCGTTTAAAGCATGGTTAGAAATGGAGTAAAACAAAGACGTACACACATCATGTGTGGAATACACTTGAGTTCACAGCGAGAGAATGTAAACAGTTGTCATTAAGTCAGGACTTTCCGAGTCCGATGTAGTCTGCCTCCGAGGTTACGGACCTGCCACACGACGGTAGCGCGGGGTTCCAGTCCCTGCTGGTGTCATGTTGACTGCGAGTCTCTTGCCTCCTGTTACCGTCCCTGAATGGATGTCGAACCAATGTGTGTACTCACCTCATCGGCTGCCGACGCTCTTTATACCCTTACTTCATCCTCCTCATGCCTCTCCGCTGTCTCGTGGTTGTCTTCACTTCCCGGGCAGTCTAGAATCTGTCTTCACATCCCGGGCTGTCTCGTAGCTGTCTTCACATCCCGGACTGTCTCGTAATTGTCTTCATAACCTGGGCTGTCTCGTAAATTGTCTTCACATCGCAGGCTGTCTCGTAATTATCTTCACATCCAGGACTGTCTCGTAATTGTCTTCAGCATTCCGGGCTGTCTCGTAGCGGTCTTCATATCCCGGACTGTCTCGTTGTTGTTTTTACATCCCAGGCTGTCTCGTAGTTGTCTTCGCATCCCGGGCTGTCTGGTAGCTGTCTTCACATCGCGGGCAGTCTCATAGCTGTCTTCACATCCCAGGCTGTCTCGTAATTGTCTTCACACCTCGGACAGTCTCGTAATTGTCTCCACATCCCGTGATGTCTTGTAATTGTCTTCACATCCCGGGCTGTCTGGTATCTGTCTTCACACCCCGGGCTGTCTCGTAATTGTCTCCACATCCCAAGCAGTCACTGACATAACCGCATGTCGGCATGGCCGAATGGATAAGAGCGCTTGTTCTTAAACATCCGGTGTGCTGATGCCGACATAGTGTGTTCAATCTCTACACCGGTCAGTTGGACACAAATGTTGATTTCTCATCCTTGACTTGGGCATGCAAAGTACAAGTACCTTAGAAATCGGAGTGGGCCCACCTGATGGCGAGATCTCGGTAGAAAACTGTGATTGTTTATACCAGAATGAAATAGTTTATACAAAGAACGACCCTTGATATGAAACTGTTCATGTCCATAGGCAGAAATGTGTTACGGGAGGAGTGGTAATCAATCAATCAATCAATCAATCAATCAATCAATCAATCAATCAATCAATCAACCAATCAATCATGTGCCATGCCGAAAAGCGTGGGCGGTCATGACTCGTCATTTCACTCGATCACCAGAGTCGTGGATCAGCTCAGTCTTCCTGTCTCGTCCATGCCATGTGACCAAGCCATCCAGGTATTTTTCCTCTCGGCCTTCCTCTTGGTCTGTTCCCTTCGATCTTGCCAGTTGTCACTAAGTTCTCCAATCCATTTCTTCTCATAACATGTTCAAAAAATGTTGTCTGTCTACGTCTAATTTCTCTAATCAGTTTACGATGTTCATTTGTCTCCTGTAGTACTTGGTCATTGGTTTTACTGTCTGTCCATGGCATTCTTTGCATTTTCCTCAGCAACCACATTTCTGCAGCCATCAGATGTTTTTTAGCTTGACTGCACATTGTCCAAGTTTCACATCCATACAAAAGAACAGGCTCTATGTAGCACCTCAACACTCTTTTTCTCGTTTTAATTGACATCTTTTTATTGGACAGTATGTTCTTCATCTTGCTAAAGGCTACTTTCGCCATGGCGATTCTTGTTCTAATCTCTTCAAGGCATCTCCCATCAGATGTTATGACTGTTCCGAGATAATTGTACGATTCACTTGTTGAAGAATATTCCCAGTTTCTTGTATATTACATTGTGGGATTTCGTTCTTCCTAGTGACGACCATAATCGGTGTCTTTTTACAATTTAATTCTAATTAAACTGGCATTATAAGCGTTATATATATATATATATATATATATATATATATATATATATATATATATATATATATATATATATATATATTGTTATAAGGTTTGAATACGATTGTGATTGTTATTATAGAGTTATCCATTAAAGTGAGGCCTGCCCCGCTGTTCAGGGTTAATGAACGCGATTCACAATTCCTCAACATGCCGAGACGGTTTTGAGTAGATTTCGATGGTATGAATGTCGGTTGTTCAGAAAGCAATGACAAACTAGTGAATATAAGAACTGCCTAGAGAATCACAGTCAACAACAATAATTGATTGCGCCTTCCAGTTAAAGACATGCATATAACTACCTATACTTGAACTCCTGTGATTCGTTAGCTTTGTTTTTAATTTCTCCCCCCCCCCCCCCCCTTTTCAATTTGTTCTCTTTTCTTTCGTGATTAAAAATACTTCCCCTTTTGGTAGCGCGATTGGGAGCCCTCAATCGTGCGAGTCCAAAGTTCGATTCCCCATCAGACGTCTGCGTGCATTAAAGGCAAGAATCAAGGCAGTGCGTGCGCGCGCGCGCGTGTGTGTGTGTGTGTGTGTAAGTGTGTGTGTGTAATTATACTGAAATAAAACAAAGCAACAGTAAAATAACGTAATAAATATAAAACAGAACTTATGTGCATGCAAGTGTTGGTAAATGTATTTAATAAATAATTAGTTTGATTATTCTCATCTCATCTCATCTGGTTCCTCTTGTACCTTGCGGTGTAGAGGTGAAGCACAAACAGCGGGAGAGTGCCCGATTACGGGAGTTGTGTATCAATATTCCCATGGCTCTGTAATTCCCTCTGTCCACTATTTACATGGCCGGCCTCTTCTACTGCTTCCATTTGGTCTGTACATCATTGCTTGAGGTATACTGTTTTTTAGTTTGGTAATTTACTTACATGACCAAATTATTTAACTTGCTGGTTTATGATAAAATCTAGCGCTGCTTTAATCTCCATGTTAGTCCTGATTTCTTCATTTCTGACTTTCTTTCTTCTTGATACACTGAGTATTATTCTCAGGAATCTCATTTCTGTTGTTGTAATTTTCCTTTTCTCTTTTTCTGTCGTGTTCCAGGTCTGGTATTGGTAGTTGTTTGTCCATAAAAAATGATGATGACCATTCATTTCATCCAGTGAGGTTGAAAGTATGGAGCCGTGAGCTCTAAGATGGCTGATAAGGCCTATTTTGACTCGAAATGTTCTTTGACAATGTGGACAAAGAATGCTTGACGTTTCTGGAGGAGGATTTCCTGCAGCGGTTTTTCTGTCCTGCCTTTTCCTCAAAGCTCTTGCCTATGGTAGCTCTTGGTATTGGTAGCATAGAGTTGGTAGGAAGATTGTGTTGTAGAATGCTTTCTTAATAACTATTGATATGCGTTTGTTCTTTAGTATTGATGTCATGTGTCCAATGAATTGGTTTGTCTTATTGCATCTGTTTTCGATCTCGTCTTCTAATGTACCATTTGATGAAAATATACTTTCTAAGTATTTGAAGTTCTTTACTTATTTTAGGGTGTGTTCTTTTAGATAAATATTTGTTGTTTTTCTCTTCTTTGGTTGTAGTCATTACCTTTGTTTTACTGATGCTAATTTTCATGTTATTGTCCTTACATACTTCGTTTAGACTATTCATGTGGTCTTATAATTCTATCTCTGATTTTGCTTTTAGTGCTTGATAGTCTGCAAATAGTTCGTAAATGGTGTAATTTGCTGTTGGTTCTTCTTCTGTGTTATGTTCTTCCTGTGGTGTTCTTGCGGTTTCTGTTTGGCTGGTTTATTTACATTTACTATATAGGTTATTAACAAGAGACGGGCCAGGACACAACCTTGTCGTACTCCGGATCTTATGGTTAAGTTTTCTGCGTGTCCTCCATTTGTCCTCACTATGCATTCACTGTTGTTGTATAAGCTTCTACATAAGTTTGTTAGATGTAAACTCACTCCATATCGCTTAAGGATTTCCCATAGCTTTTTCTGTCTACTCTAACAAATGCCTTTTCTTGGTCAACAAAGGCTAAATAGAGTGTTTCATTAAATTGGATTGATTTTTCTTTAAGTTGTCAAAGAGTAAAGGTGGCATCTGTGCATCTTTGTATTTTCGTAAATCCAAGTTGTGTTTCGCTTAGCTGGAGTTCTATTGTAGATCGTAATCTTTTCTCAAGAATTTTGCAGAATATTTTTCCAGTATGACACAAAAGGGAAATGTCTATGTATTGTGTGCAATCTCTTTTACTGTCTTTGTTTTTCCAGATTGGGATAATTATGGCGTTTTCCCAGTCTCGTGGTGTCTGTTGTTCCATCCAAAAATGGTCATATTCCTCCCAGTCTTTTTTTTTTCTCTCTTTATTATTTTATTCGCTTGTCTTCTTGCTATTCTATATTCTATGTAAACACGATCCTGTTTGCTCTTCACCCACATTTTATATTTTTCCTTTCGTTTTTTTACAGCTTTCTTTACCTCGGCGTTCCACCAACTTGTTATTTTCTTTATCCGTGTTTTGCGTCTTTTCGTGGTTCCACATGTTATTTTGGCAGTATTTGAAATGCTTGATTTGAACATCTCCCATTCTTCTTCCACTGTGTTTCTTTCTGTATATAGTTTTACAAAGGTTTCATTTAATTCTATCTTGGCTTGTAGTATCAAGCTCATTCTATTTGTACCAGCTGTATATTTGTGAGTCTTTGTGTTTATAAAATTTGTTTGTTATATAGAGGTCGTGTTGGCTGCATAGCTCTATCAGTCTACTGCCACTATCATTTCTTTCATTGTGTTGGTCTCCAAATGCTCCAAGATGTTTTTCTATGTCCGTTTGATTATTGCAGTAACATCATAAATACAAAACATAACTTTATGTAAGTGCAAGTGTTGATAAATATATTTAATAAATAATTAGTTTGATTATTGCAATAACAAGTACCATATTGTTTTCAGAAATGGGCCGTCTGCGCCAATAACTACATCATCGAAACCCACAGAAGGAACTCGTCTTTGCCCTGCAAAATGACGTCTAGGATAGAGAAATCGTCGACAGCCCAAAACAGCCTGTCATACTGTGCAGTGAGGACGTCTGAAACAGCCCAATGTAGCTTGCGATACTTGTACCGTAACGTCTGCGGTAAGAGTTTGAACCAGACCAAAACAGTCCCATTAGTAGAATGTCGTCTGCGGTGGGGAAGTCTAAAACAGCTCAAAACAGCCTGCCTACTAGTACAGTGACGTCTGTGGTAGGAAAGTCTAAAACAGTCCAAAACAGCCTGCCTACTAGTAACGTAACGTCTGCAGTTAGAAAGTATAATACTCTAAAGCAGCCCATAACAGCCCCATTAGTACAATGACGTCTGCAATGGAGAAATCTAGAAACATCCAAAACAATCTGCCGTGCTAGCACTGTGACGTCTGCGATCGACAAACCGGTGACAGCACAATACATCCTGCCACACAGCACAGTCACGTCTGCGATGGAGAAACCTGCGACAGCACAATACAGCTTGCCACACAGCACAGTCACGTCTGCGATGACAAACCGGTGACAGCACTATACAGCCTGCCACACAGCACAGTCACGTCTGCGATCGACAAACCGGTGACAGCACAATACAGCTTGCCACACAGCACAGTCACGTCTGCGATCGACAAACCGGTGACAGCACAATACAGCTTGCCACACAGCACAGTCACGTCTGCGATCGACAAACCGGTGACAGCACTATACAGCCTGCCACACAGCACAGTCACGTCTGCGATCGACAAACCGGTGACAGCACAATACAGCTTGCCACACAGCACAGTCACGTCTGCGATCGACAAACCGGTGACAGCACTATACAGCTTGCCACACAGCACAGTCACGTCTGCGATCGACAAACCGGTGACAGCACAATACAGCTTGCCACACAGCACAGTCACGTCTGCGATCGACAAACCGGTGACAGCACTATACAGCTTGCCACACAGCACAGTCACGTCTGCGATCGACAAACCGGTGACAGCACAATACAGCTTGCCACACAGCACAGTCACGTCTGCGATCGACAAACCGGTGACAGCACTATACAGCTTGCCACACAGCACAGTCACGTCTGCGATCGACAAACCGGTGACAGCACAATACAGCCTGCCACACAGCACAGTCACGTCTGCGATCGACAAACCGGTGACAGCACTATACAGCCTGCCACACAGCACAGTCACGTCTGCGATGGAGAAATCTTCGATAGCCCCACACACCGTGCCACGTCACACTGCAAAATTACGTCTGCGATAGAGGATTCGACACCAGTCCAAAACAACCTGCCTTGCCACACAGCACAATGACGTCTGCGATAGAGGAATCGACAACAGCCTAAAACAGCCTGCTACACAACACAGTTACCTATGTGATTGCTGAGCTATCACTGAATGATTGAATCAATCTAGTGCCGTCACTAAAATGTTATCTTTCCACTGGTAGAGCTGTACAGCTGACTATGACAGTGTTTCCTGATGAATGCATTTAAGAGGTTGACAAATTACTCTTTCACTGTAAATATACAATGCCATAGCGGTCAGACTGGCCGATAGCGTTAACCACGTAGTGGGTTATTTCCCCTCAGGCCAGTTGGACATACACGATGACTTCTCATTCAGAAATCAATGGCAAACTACTGAAAGCGAAATTGCATGGAAGATAAAGTCCTGGGAAGGACATGTCCCATGATATACTACGCCCTATGTACTAAACAAAGGAATATGTGGTTTCAATATATTTGAAGTGATGTATAGTAATGTATATATCCATTTCGTGTTACAAATGTATCAGCACTTATTACGTTTCAACATTTATCTCACGGTTGCAAGAGATGGATTAGTTTTTCAACAATTCAACTTTCATTGAGATAAAACAAAATATTCAAATGCTTCGTCTTCTTCACCATTGGATTTCAATATCATTAATCCCAAAATGCAGCAGTCAACTTGAGCTTGTTGATATTTCCATAGAGTGTTTTCGATCTCGTCTTCTAATGTGCCATTTGATGATACTATACTTTCTAAGTATTTGAAGTTCTTTACTTATTTCAGGGAGTGTTCTTTTAGATGAATCTTTTTATTTCTCAAATGGAGTGGGCGAAGGTCAGAATGGTTTTCTCGTTTCTGCACATGTTGGACACACCGGAAACAATGTTTAGTTGTAAATTTACCAGTTCAGTTTTCAATTTAAAGGGATAATACTTAATCTCCACAATCTATTCTCTGAGCATCATCTGATTCTCTTTGAATTCTTTCTGGATTTTGGTTTCAATTTGCAGCACACCAGATCCACTATTCATCTGTTTTCCGTTCCAAACCTATACGTTAAACTATACAGATGAACTTGTGAACTTGCTACTAGGTGCATATAACCATCAAATGCACACTTTGAAATGCACATTCTTCTGAAGTTATACAGAGGCTGGTACTTGTATAATAATCAACGAACAAATACACAAACACAAAAAGGATACACGAATAACGCTGTAAGAAAGGTTTAGTGTCTTCACTATAGGGGTAATTTCGTGAACAATACCAGTGAGTGTTTTCTACCATCACATCTCAACCCCCCCCCCCCCCCCCCAAAAAAAAAAAAAACCCAAATCCCGGCTTCTTGACTTTGGCCACTGATGAATATCGGTTGTCTCATTCCTAGGCATGTACAGTAGACAAAGGGTCCCGTGGCTACTCTCTTTAGTTGCAGCTGGTTTTGTCGGAGGCTATAGCCCTGGCTACTCTCTTTAGTTGCAGCTGGTTTTATCGGAGGCTATAGCCCTGGCTACTCTCTTTAGTTGCAGCTGGTTTTATCGGAGGCTATAGCCCTGGCTACTCTCTTTAGTTGCAGCTGGTTTTATCGGAGGCTATAGCCCTGGCTACTCTCTTTAGTTGCAGCTGGTTTTGTCGGAGGCTATAGCCCTGGCTACTCTCTTTAGTTGCAGCTGGTTTTATCGGAGGCTATAGCCCTGGCTACTCTCTTTAGTTGCAGCTGGTTTTATCGGAGGCTATAGCCCTGGCTACTCTCTTTAGTTGCAGCTGGTTTTGTCAGAGGCTATAGCCCTGGCTTTCGTTGAAAATATTGGTTCATGGTCTGGGACTGTCTGGAGTAGGGACTTAGGGTACGGCATACTCAAACTCCTGGTCTCGGACGCACCTGCAGGCAACTTCATGTCTCAATGGAATAAGAACGTCACACGTAATAGCATAACTAATGTCATAGACAAGTCTGACACGGTCCTGCAGGCCAGCGAATCGAACCTGGAGGGGAAAGACAGCCGAAACGAGTCAGCTCCAGCCCTGTTCACCAACCATCAAGCAATAGCAGCCACTAAGGGGTAGTGCTGTCCTTGACGAAAGCCTGGGATATAGTGTCCACACTGCTGCGAGTAATGGGCCTAGGAGTCAGCGCAGGACGAAAGCCTTGTTGAAGGACCAAGCCGGGATCCTGCCCCCCCCCCCCCCCCAATGGTTATCTCCCCAGAAAAGCTAAAGTTCATTCCCTAAGTAGATACTGAACTTCTTCAGCGTTGTTCCAAACAGTAGCCTCAGTTTCATCTATTTTAATTTGTGTGATTTCCAACCAGTAGTTCCAGTTTCTTCCAGTTTCATCTATTGTTCCAGCCTGTAGCTTCAGTTTTATCTTGTTTCATGTCTTGTTCCAACCAGCAGCTTCAGTTTCATCTAGTTTCATTTGTTGTTCCAACCAGTAGCTTCAGTTTCATATAGTTTCATTTGTGTGATTGAATAAATATACTCAGTAACGGATTCACTGCCAACGAATATATCGCCACATGTGACCACCCAATTGGACAGAAGGACGATATATCGCCATATTAGAGTCATCGTGTTATTTGTTTCATGTTGTGGTATCTTCTGCAATTGCAATCCCTAATGAAGAGACATTTACATTATAATGATTGTTCATTTGATTATGTACCATGTTTGGGTCAAACCTACTAATGTTTTTGGTACTGAAGCAGTTACAATAGCTTTCTCTTACACTTTTATCGATGTATTATATTTAAAAAAAATAAAATAATAGATGTCATTTTAATACGTTAATTCTGATAATACGTTATTTCTGATCTGAGGTGACACATACACTTTATTGAATTTAAGAGTACATTAAAATGTGTCAAAGCTTTGTTTAAAAAAAAAAATCCATGAAACAAATAGAAATATTGAATAGATTGACATGAACTAACTAAATAGCAAATAGACAAAGTAACATGGTGAATTAAAATTTCCTAAATAGATACAGAACTTCTTTAGCTGTGTTACAATCACTGGTTCCCATTTTGATTCCTTGGGGTGTTTATGGGTCTTTTGATAAATAGAGGAGTTTAAATAATGTTCCATTTAATTGTTATATATAGTATTAAACATGTTAATATATAATAAATATGTTGATGTCAGGTCTTAGTAAGATGTGACGGGGTCACTGTGTTACGGTAGAGGTACCACCTGCTTTCTGTGAGCGCCGAATGTTAAGCGGCGTTCACCAAACCCGACACCACACATTGTGCCAACGTCTTCGGGCGGAGAATCGTAATTTGGAGGGTATAAGCCTTACCCTAGTGCAAGGAAATGCAACCTAAAGACTAAATGTCATGGCAGGGAAGACCAGGCCCTAAGTCTTGGTCGGCAACTGGTCTAGGATCGAAGCTCCGACATGCGGATAGTTAGAACATTGCTTTGCTGATACGGCAGCTTCTGCAGCTTGTCAAGTTCAAGACGTATTTGTGTTACCTTTCCTCTGGAGTGAACTAGGCAGGCCGAGAGAGGGATCTTGCTGCATGAGCAACACATGGTCTCTAAATTCAGCCCAGGTTTTGTGCTATGGAGAATTATAACTCCTTTTTACAAACTACTGTCAAGACGGCAAGGTACCAGGTATGAGTCAGTCATAAAATATTTTAGCAGCTGCGTTGTGTGATAAAGAGTTAATTTACTCTGGCCTGGCAAAGCCTTGCAATTTGGTACAATTTTTAGTAGACTACAATGATCAAAATTTAAAGAATGACTAGACTAGCGACAGATGTAAAAACTTGGAAGGAGGGGCACAAATAGCAGAGATATGGAAATGTGGCGTTTCAGAATATTTCGTAATTAACTACAATGATTGGTGTTTAATAATCGAATTTAAATATATAGTCATTCCCTGGCCGAGAGACTAGAACTCCTGGCTGCCATTCGGGAGACCCTGGTTCGAAGCCTCGGTAAGGTGGTGGATCCCACGACACTCAGGAGTTTATTATTGTCTTTTGGAAAAATTATCATTTCTTTTTATCAGAAATATCAAATTGGGGAACTATTTGTGGCCATTAAGACAGTTTGTAAATTAATACACATGTATTGTTTGGCGTTTATTAGAAACTAGCTGACCCGGCCCGGCTTCGCCCAGTCCCTGGTGGGGAGCATCTAATTTAATTCATATAAGTAGTCATATAAGCTCCCGTTACCGTTTCCGACTATCTATCTGTCTGTCTGTCTGCCAATTATTAGAAAGAGCACTTGAAAGATCTTTACATCTTCCCCCAACAATTAACTTGGGTAAATGGAGCGGCGGCAGCAGCAGCAGCAGCAGCAGAAGAAAAAGGAGGGGGAACAGGAGGAGCAGGAGGAGGGGGAGGATGAGGTGGAGAAGGAGGGGAGGAGGGGAAAAGAGGAGGAGGAGGAGGAGGGAGGAGAAGGGAGGGGAGGAGGAGGAGCATGAGAGGGAGGAGGAGGAGGAGATGGAAGAGGAGGGGGAGGAGGAGAAGGAGGAGGGGGAGGAGGAGAAGGAGGAGGGGAGGAGGGGATGAGAGGAGGGAGGATAGAGGGAGGATAAGGAGGAGGAGGAGGCGGAGGGAGAGGAGGAGGGGGAGGAGGAGGAGGGAGGAGGAGGAGGAGGGGGGAGGAGGAGGGGGAGGAGGAAAGGAAGAGGCGGGAGAAAGAGGATTGGGGGCGGAGGAGGAGTAGGGGAGGAGGGGGAGGAGGAGGGGGAAGAAATAGGAGGAGGAGGAGGCGGAGAAGGAGGGGATCAGGATGAGGAGTAGGAGGAGGGAGGAGGGGGAGGAGGGGAGGAGGGGAAGAGATAGGAGGCGGAGGGGGAGGAGGAGGTGGTGGAGGAAGAGGGGAAGGAGGAGGAGGAGGAGGAGGAGGAGGAGGAGGGGAGGAGGAGAAGGAGGGAGGAAGAGGAGGTGGAGGAGGAGAGGTGGAGGAGGAGAATGGGGAGGAGGAGGGGGAAGAGATAGGAGGAGGAGGAGGAGGCGGAGGGGAGGAGGAGGGGATGAGGATGAGGAGTAGGAGGAGGAGGAGGGGGAGGAGGAGGGGGAAGAGATAGGAGGAGGAGGCGGTGGGGAGGAGGAGGAGGGGATGAGGTTGAGGAGGAGGTGGAGGAGGAGGGGAAGGAGGAGGAGGAGGGGAGGAGGAGGGGGAGGAGGAGAGGAGGAGGGGGAGGAGGAGGAGGAGGGGAGGAGGGGGACAGAGGGGGAGGAGGAGGAGGGAAGGAGGCGGAGGGGGAGGAGCATGAGGGGGGGGGGAGGAGGAGGAGGGGTGGAGGAGAATGGGGAGGAGGAGGGGAGAATAAGGGAGGAGGTGGAGTGGAGAGAAGGAGGAGGAGAAGGAATAGGTGGTAGGAAGAGGAGTAGGGGGGAGGAGGAAGGGAAGGAGGAAGGGGGAAGAGTTAGGAGGAGGAGGTGGAGGGGGAGGAGGGGGATGAGGATGAGGAGGAGGAGATTAGAGGAGGATGAGAATGAGGGAGGAGGAGGGGGAGGATGAGGAGAAGGAGGGAGGAGGAGGGGAGAAGAGGGAGAAGAGGAAGAGGGGAGGAGGAAGAGGGGAGGAGGAAGTGGAGATGGGGAAGGAGGAGGGTAAGGAGGAGGAGGAGAGGGAGGAGGGGGATTATAACGCTTATGCCTGTAGATAACTCTAGCGAAAAGGTCCACCTATTTGAGGGGGAGGAGGAGGGGAGGAGGAGGAGAAGGAGGGAGGAGGAGGGGGAGGAGGAGGAAGAAGGGGAAGAGGGGGGAAGAGTGGGAGGAGGGGGAGTAGGAGGAGGAGGGAAGGAGGCGGAGGGGGAGGAGCATGAGGGGGTGGAGGAGGAGAATGAGGAGGAGGAGGGAGAATAAGGGAGGAGGTGGAGGGAAGGGAGGAGGGGGAGTGGGGAGAAGGAGGAGGAGAAGGAAGAGGTGGGAGGAGGAAGAGTAGGGGAGGAGGGAGGGGGAGGAGGAAGGGGGAAGAGTTAGGAGAAGGAGGGGGAGGGGAGGAGGAGGAGGGGGATGAGGAGGAGGGGGAGGGGAGGAGAGGAGGAGAAGGAGGGAGGAGGAGGGGGAGGAGGAGATGGGGGAGGGGAGGGGGAGGGAGGAGAAGGGGGGAGGGGAGGAGGAAGAGGGGAGTAGGCGGGGAAGATATAGGAGGAGGAGGCGGAGGGGGAGGAGGATGAGGAGGGGGAGGAGGAGGAGGGGAGGAGAGGAGGGGGGAGGGGAGAAAGGGGGAGAAGGGGGGGGAAAAGGAAGGGAGGGGGAGGAGGGGGTAAAGGGGAGGAGGGGGTTAAAGAATGGAGAAAAGGAAAAGGAAGAGGGGGGAGGAGGAGGGGGGAGGAGGAGGAGAAGGAGGGAGGAGGAGGAGAAGGAGGGGGAAAGAGAGGGAGGAGGAGGAGAAGCGGCAAAAGGAGGGGTGGAGGAGGAGAAAGAGAGGAGGGGGAAAAAAGGGGGAGAGGGGGAAAGGAGGAGGGGAGGGGAGAAGGAGGGGGAAAGGGAGGGGGAGGAGGAGAGGGGGAGGGGAGGAGGAAGGGGGAAGAGTTAGGAGGAGGAGGGGAGGGGGAGGAGGAGGAGGGGGGGGGTTTAGGGGGGGGGAGGAGAGGGGGAAAAAGGGGGGAGGGGGAAAGGGGGAGGGGAGGGGAAAAGGGGAGAAGGAGGGGAAGGGGGAAAGGAAGGGGAGGAAGGGGGGGAAGGGGGAGGGGGGGGAAAGGAGGAGGGGAAAAAAAGGGGGAAAGTTAAAATGAGGGGGGAGGAGGAGGGGGGAGGAGGAGGAGAAAAGGGAGGAGGGGGGGGGGGGGGGGGGGGGGGGGGGGGGGGGGGGGGGGGGGGGGGGGGGGGGGGGGGGGGGGGGGGGGGGGGGGGGGGGGGGGGGGGGGGGGGGGGGGGGGGGGGGGGGGGGGGGGGGGGGGGGGGGGGGGGGGGGGGGGGGGGGGGGGGGGGGGGGGGGGGGGGGGGGGGGGGGGGGGGGGGGGGGGGGGGGGGGGGGGGGGGGGGGGGGGGAAGGGGGAAAGGGGGGGAGAGGAGGGGGAAGGAGGAAGGGGGGAGCAAAGGGGGGGAGGGGAGGGGGAGGAGGGGGAAAAGGAAGGAGAAAGGGGGGAAAAGGGAGGGGGGGAGGGAAGGAGGGGGGAGGGGGAGAAGGAGGAGGAGGAAAAGGGGGGAGGAGGGGGAGAGGGGAGGAGGGGGGGGGAAG